>MNCI01007018.1:43721-56358 GCA_015680685.1 Gnetum montanum | reverse complement strand
GGGCCCCTTCACCAATATAAAAAGGACCTCCCTCACCTCAATTCATATCCATCATGTACATCCCCTTTCAATTTCACTCTTACATTCTTTTCCTATTGCATAAGAGAGAGGCTTCTTCTTGTTTTCTCCTTATGATGAACAGAGAAGGTTTTTATTCCCATTTTTGATAATAAGATCCTTCTATATTTGCCTATGGTTCCATAGCTCTTTATTTTCATCTCATTCATATTTTGTTGTCATATCTGCTAACACCTGATGTGTTAATTTGAATATTTTCCACTGCATCGACTTGTTACATTTCTTCCCTGAATAATTCGTGAGCCATAGAGACCATGCTTGATAATCAAATTTAACCATTATTTCTGGATGGTTGAACCTATGAACATATGCTTGAATGCTTTATTTGTGTGCACTATGAATAATTAAATCAAGTTTGTAAATGCTGCATAGGAAAAATGGAGGAACCCTAATACTTGCCTACCAGACGTTGGGAGTGCAGTTTGGAAGTGTAGGCACATCTCCTCTATATGCATATGCATCAACCTGTATCAATGACCCTAGCACAAAAAATTATGTGGGTATTTTCAGTCACGTATTCTGGAGCATCATTCTCATCTCTATTAAATACATATGCATTGTTCTCGACGCCGATGATCATGGTGAAGGAGAAATCCTTGTATACTCACTGCTTTGTGAGCATAGAAAAATATATTGTCACTCTGTCAGGCTTTCTGCTTCAGATGCAAAATGTAATAGCTCGTATTTAAGGCTCGTCCTGAGTGTTTCTTTAAGGCTTCTGGATGCAGGTGTTTTGTTAAGAAAGGTTTTGTATATTTTTTTATTTTGCAATGTTGCAAACAAGCATGCTTATGGGGATGGCATTCTAACCTTTACTATATCGGTTATGTCAACCATCACTGGTTTTCAAATTCCATTTCCTTCACTGAGTAACTCTATTATTCTTAGCCTGACATTTGTGACATTAATTATTTTATTTTTGGTACAGGGACCTCTGGACTGAGCTCCTTATTCTCTCTTATCATGGTTGTTTGGTTCATTGCTAATGTAATAATTGGAATATACAATACTATTCACCATTATGGAGGTGTTTTCAAGTTTATTTCTCCCCATTGCATTGTTCACTTTTTTATAATAAATGGGAAAGAGGGTTTTCCAAAGCTCAATGGGAAATCATTATGATGATAGGGGTGGAAGCATCAATTGTAGGCATGTGACATTTAACAGAAGTTCAATCTGATTGACAGACTTAATTACAGTCTATCCACCCTCAATTTGATGTATGTTGGACAAATTACTTATCTCATTCGCAAACTTACAAGGAAAGTCAAATATATTGTTGTGAAATGAATTACATTATTCTTGTGTGTTAGAGTAATGTTGGTTTTCAAACTTCAAATGATCTTAGCAATGCTTACGACATTGTTATGGTTATGGTGATGGTGATGCTAATAACAACAACAATGTTAACGGTGGACACTAAAAGAAGAGGAGAGATTGTAATATACCCATGTCAATGTGGATTTGCGGCAATCCAATCAAGGTTAATTCATGCAACCTGACACTTAACTCATTAGGACTAAAACCATAGAATCAAGGGACTAAAATTACCCAAAATGGCCTTGTGCTAGCATGGGAGTGTTGAGATCAACACATAGCCCCCAAAACATTTGATTCCATGGAAGTGCAAGGATAGCAAATGTGGAAAATGATGAGTAGACATTCCACAAATCTAGGAGATTGATCTCATCCATTTATCCCTTCCTAATAAGATGAGATCAGAGTTGTCCATGCTTATCCACATCCATCCATGCTTATCCATATCCATCCATATCCAAGCTTATCCATATTCGTGCTTATCTAGATCCATGATTATCTCCTCTTTTTATGTGGATGGAAGAATCCAACCTTATATATTTGTAGCAGCACATACTCATAATATCAGATTGAAGATTAGCAGATTAAGAGAGTTTATTGTTGTGCTTTATTTTTGTTCTTTACTTACTGCTTAGCATAGGTAGAAGATCCAGGGCCCTTTAGTTTACAGTTTTCAATTGGTATCGGAGCTAGGTAGCTCAAAATTCTTGACAACAGATCTCTCCAGAATGGCCCAAAACAACGGATCCGTGTCTCTCCAAATTCCTGTATTCAATGGAGAAAATTATGAATATTGGGCAATCAAGATGAGGACATTCATGATCTCACAAGATCTGTGGGATATTGTTGAAGGTGGCTTTCAAGATGCTAATCAAGCTGCATTTCAGGCCTTGACAGAAGATGAAAAGAATGAAGTCAAGAAGCTTCGGAAAAAGGATGCAAAAGCCCTCTTCATCATTCAATCTGGGTTAGATCTGACAGTCTTTCCCAAAATCGTCATGCATCAAACAAGCAAAGATGCATGGGATGCACTGGAGATTGCATACAAGGGATCTTTGAAAGTTCGTGTTGTCAAGTTACAAGCCTTCAGGAAAGATTTTGAATCTCTGCAAATGCAAGATTCAGAAAATATCGAGCAATACATCAGCCGATTTCAACAAGTTCGAAATGGACTTGACTCCTGTGGAGAAACGCTTGAGGAAAGGCGTGCTGTTGAAAAGATCCTTCGAAGTGTGACCCGACGATATGATCCCCTCGTCGTGGCTATTGAAGAAGCACGAGATCTCGATAAGATGACCATGGTTGAGCTCGTAGGAAGCCTGAAGACATACGAGCAAAGAATTGCTGATCGTGAAGATACACCAGCAAATGCATTTCACACACAATTCCAGAGATCATTCAATCAACATCAACGATCCTCAAGCGGATCCTCCTTCCGAGGACGAGGACGCGGTCGCGGCAGATCCGGAAGTCGTGGTCGTGGACGATCCACTCCATCAAATAATGGTATGCATTGTGATTTCTGTGGTACCAACACCCATAATACTAATGAATGTTGGTCTAGGAAAAAGCATGACAAGAAAGGCAAAGCAAAAATTGCCGAAGATGAAGGTCACCAACAAGGTGAACAATTGTTTTATACCGAAGAGGAGGAAAATCACCTGCTGCTCTCTACCAAGGCAACCGATGCAAGCGACACCAACACGTGGTATGTTGATAGTGGATGCAGCAATCACATGACTGGGAACAAGACTCTCTTCTCAAGTCTAGAACCATATGATGGAATGGTCACCATCGGTAATGGGAAGAAGTTACCCATTGCTGGAATTGGATCGCTAGCCTTTACAACCATGCAAGGTAACAACTATATTATTTCTCAGATCTACTTTGTTCCAGATCTTTCCAAGAATCTATTAAGTGTGGGACAATTATGTCATAATGGATATCGAGTTGCCTTTGAAAAGCATGTTTGTAAGATCTCTAAGGCTGATGATGATAGGGATATTGCAGTTATTCCAATTAGCAAAAATCACATGTATAAGTTGCAGATCCAAAAAGATGTTCAATGCCTCGCTGTCACCGATAACATCGCATGGTTGTGGCATGCTCGGCTAGGACATGTCAACTTTGGCTCAATGGACCGCATGCAGAAAGCAGGACTCGTAAGAGGTATGCCTAATTTTTCCATGCCCAATAGTCCTGATTGTGGCATTTGTCACCTAGGAAAAATCACAAGATTGCCGTTTCCTAGGAAAGAACATCGCTCTTCAGAAAAATTAGATCTAGTTCATATGGATTTATGTGGTCCCATGCAAGCATTGAGCCTAAGCAAAAATCGCTATTTGTTCATCATTGTGGATGATTTCTCCCGATTCGCTTGGGGTTATTTTCTGAAATTAAAGGATCAAACCTTGAGTTGTTTTAAAGAATTCAAGGTGGCAGTGGAAAATCAAAGTGGCTGTCGCATCAAGCAAATCCGAACAGATCGTGGTGGTGAATTTTTGTCCCGGGAATTTGGGGAATTCTGCAAGAAGAATGGCATTATTCATCAAACGACCACGTCCTATACACCCCAACAAAATGGCATTGCTGAACGGAAAAATAGGACTGTGGTTGAAATGGCCAGGTGTTTGTTACAACTATCTTCCATGGCGGATACCTTTTGGGCAGAAGCTTGTGCCACCGCAATTTATATTTTAAATAGGGTGCCTTCCCGATCCATTCAAAATCGCACACCCTATGAATTCTGGCATGGTCGTACCCCCAATCTTTCCCACTTCAAAATATTTGGTTCACCCTGTTACGTCCACATTCCTGCACCCACCCGCCAGAAATTCCATGACAAAGCCACGCCTTGTATTTTCGTTGGCTATTCTCCCACCTCCAAAGCCTACCGTTGCTTTGACCCCACCCGGCGCCAGATTCTTGATTCCCGTGACGTTCGGTTTGTGGAGCAGCATTTTTCTAACCTTCCTGTTTTTTTTCCCGACAGCGCACATTTTTTTGCAGGCCACCGACCCGATCCGCCTTCTCCGCAGTGCCAGCCAGGCGGCGCCATCCTCCCTCCCGCCTTGCACGGATGGCGGCCATATACCGCCGCTGCTCATCGCGGCACGCCAGATCTGCCTTCTGCTCCTCGCGGCACGCCAGATCTGCCTTCTGCTCCTCGCGACCCGCCAGATCTGCCTTGCCCCCGCGCGGTTCTCCGTTCCGCCGTTCCGCAGTTCCGCGCTTCCACCGGATCCTCCACGGCGCTCCTCCGTCCTTCTGCGCGGCCCTCTTCCTGCCATTTCCCGCTCTGTCCGGCGTTGCCGCCACAACCGCCGTCTTCTGTCAACCGTCCGTCCGCCTCCTCCGCCGCTGTTGCGTCGTTCCCTCTTGGCTCTGCCGTCATGCCCTCCTCACGCGCCGGCCCTCTGCCTTCCCCACGCCCCACCCGCGGCCTGCCTGCACCGATCCACTCTCCTCCACGGCCCTCTTCCTCCCGGGTGGCTCTCAATCACCCCGCCACCCAAATGCTGGATTTGAATTTTCAGCGCCGTTTTCTCCGCAGTCATTCCCACCAGCAGCCTGACCAGCTGCCCCCTGATGCTTCCACCGCTGCTCTCTTCTCCAACGCGGGCGATCAAATTTACGCGCTGCTTACGCCGCTGGGGGGGAGTTTGGATGGTTTGGTAGAACCCTCCACCGTCGCCGAAGCTGCGCTGGATGCTCGTTGGACAGCAGCAATGGAACATGAACTTCAGCAGATCCATAAAAATAACACCTGGAGTCTTGTTCCTCGCCCGTCTGCTAAGCCTGTCATCGGCTTAAAATGGATTTTCAAACTCAAGAGGACTCAACACGGTGAGCTAGACAAATTCAAAGCTCGCCTTGTTGCCAAAGGTTATCTCCAACAACAAGGCAGAGACTTTGACGACAGCTTTGCTCCTGTTTCACGCATGGAATCCGTGAAAATCTTCCTAGCGATTGCTGCTCACGCTGGCCATGTGGTATATCAACTGGATGTCGCATCTGCATTCCTCCATGGCGTTCTGAATGAAGAAGTTTATGTGGAGCAACCTTCAGGTTTTGTTGATGAAAGTAAACCAGATCATGTGTACAGACTTCACAAAGCCTTGTACGGACTCAAGCAAGCACCTCGTGCATGGTACGCACGAATTCATGCCTTTTTCATCCAAGAAGGGTTCATTTCTCTCCAGTCCCAAAATACAATTTACAAAAAGGTACTCGGCGATGATTTTATTTTTGTTTGCCTCTATGTAGATGACTTAATCTATTTTTCATCTACGATTGCATTAGGAAATATTTTCCTAAATGCTATGCAAAACGAGTTTGAAATGACTGATTTAGGGAAAATGTCATATTTTCTGGGTTTTCAAGTCATCCAGAGATCCAAATCCATCTCCATATGCCAAATGAAATTTGCCCGATCCTTGCTTGAGAAATTTGGCATGCTCAACTGTAATCCCACTGACACACCACTTCCCCTTGGCATCAAACTCATCAAGAATGACAAATCTCCATCAGTCAATCCATCTCAATACAGGTCCCTCGTTGGTGGCTTATTGTATCTTTCCAATACCCGACCAGATATTCAATTTGCTGTGAATTACCTCTCTCGATTCATGCAAGATCCACATGAATCACATTGGAAGGCTGCCAAAAGAGTTCTACGTTATCTGAGAACAACCACAGATTTTGGGATCACATTTCATCGGCATACAAATTTCAAAGTATGGGGATACACTGATGCAGACTGGGGAGGCGACCTTGACGATCGAAAGTCAACTTCGGGCTTTTGCCTCTTCTTTGGTCCATCGCTCATCTCTTGGGGATCCAAGAAGCAGTCTTCTGTCGCTCTCTCAACCGCAGAAGCAGAATACATTGCTGCCTCCAATGCTGCTTCTCAGGCTATGTGGATCCATTCTGTCTTCACCGAATTGGGACTCACGTTGGTTCCTCCCATTTGTTTCTACTGTGACAGCACCAGTGCTATTGCAATGGCACATAATCCGGTTCAGCATGGACGGACCAAACACATAGACATCAAGCATCACCATCTACGCAGTCTGATCCAAGAGAATACCCTCAGCCTGGTACATTGTACAACTGAAGAGCAACTAGCGGACATTTTTACCAAGACTATGAGCCGTGAAAAGTTTGCATCTTTCAGATCCCTCCTTGGTGTGGAACCCCTTACCATCATGGGGGGGTTTGTGGAAAATGATGAGTAGACATTCCACAAATCTAGGAGATTGATCTCATCCATTTATCCCTTCCTAATAAGATGAGATCAGAGTTGTCCATGCTTATCCACATCCATCCATGCTTATCCATATCCATCCATATCCAAGCTTATCCATATTCGTGCTTATCTAGATCCATGATTATCTCCTCCTTTTATGTGGATGGAAGAATCCAACCTTATATATTTGTAGCAGCACATACTCATAATATCAGATTGAAGATTAGCAGATTAAGAGAGTTTATTGTTGTGCTTTATTTTTGTTCTTTACTTACTGCTTAGCATAGGTAGAAGATCCAGGGCCCTTTAGTTTACAGTTTTCAGCAAAAACAATAAAATTTTAAAAAATGTAAGAATATGAAAAATATAAAGAATCGAAAAAGTCACAAAATAAAATTTTCAAGTAAACTAATATTTAAACATAATTAAAATAATCACATAATCAAAAGAACACTAAACATGTGCCACCTTCACACCACCCTGCTTAATCAAGATTTAATGTATAAACTTTATAGATCATAATTTTGACTATATATATATTATAATTTATCATAAGACTTGATTCCTAGTCATCCTGCAAGTAAACATAATTAGGTAAGGGAACACCTTTGAGGATAAGATTTATACTAAACTTCATGTAGAGGACATGCTTCTCTTAGATCATAGCTAGCCACAACTTTTGAATTTTTCTTTAGGTTTTTCTTTTCTTTGACAAGGAAACTTTGGGAAAATGTGTTCAAAGGGAATGGAGGCTAAGGTGAGGATTTTTACTAGACCCCATCACACTTAAGAACTTATTACACTGCTAATGAACATGTCCTCATTTTTTTTAAAGAAACTTTACTCATGGTGAACTTCATTCTTAAGGTAGAAAAAGAACACGAGTTTGGTTGGTTAGCTACACTAGAAAAGGAAATGGTCCTTTCAAAAACATTGCCCATGATGCAATTCAACCCTCATTCATGTGCCTTTATTATAAGTTAGATGACATCATAGTAGGTCTCTTGGGTGGCTAAAGGTTCTCAAGTGGAGAGGAGCACACTTCACCTTGTTGCTCATAGGCTAGCCATGGATCATCACACTTGAGGGCTAGGTTTTATGAGAGGAAAATAAAATTTTCCAAGGTCACCTTGTGATTGTGGTTAACCATTCTCCAAACTCACATGTCCTACATTCACTCAACTATGATAATAACATGGTAAGTTAGCATAGATCCCATCCTCCATATTCCAACATTCCAAATAAAACCAAAACCTTGGAATAGATTGGGAAGAATTGTAGAATTATTGACATATATCATATAAGGGAGATTTTATATAATAGTAATAAATATAACATGAATGCTATATAAACATTATACTTGCATTATTTTTGAATGGTATTATGATGACTCAATGTCTAGTAACTCAAATGATCATAATGATTATTAAAATCACATTCAAAATGACCCAAGGAAAGAGATGATGGTAGAAATAACATGTATGAGAAAATGATGGAAATGCAAAGAAAGTATGCAAATGAAACTATATACAAATGAAATGCATGAAGAATAAGAAGAAAGCATGTAACTAAGGATCTACCAAGTGTCCATGATGAGCACTTGAGTATAAATGCTACAAATTAAAAGCATTAAAATTTATATTTAACTTGTGTCCTTGCTAATGAGTGGGAAGGTACCCTTACACTCAACTATACGAATATGAGTGTGTACGCACGATCTAGTTGAACTCCATAGACAGACTAGTTGTGGTATCTAGATAGTTACATGTTGATCATAGTTTGCTATCTTCCCACTTGGACTAGTATTTGCTTTGTCATGTATGGTTTAGTCCAAAGTGAAGTGAATGATGGAATCCTAAACTAATGCTACTCATAGAGATGATGGAAAATAATCTTGACTTAAGCGAATAGGAAATAAAAAGTGAAATCTAAACTAGCCTAAGTGCGATGAGCATCCGTCTTAATCATCTATATACATCTTGGACCTCGTGTACTACTTCTAGGATTACCAAGTGCACATTACTTGAGCACTCCTAGATAGACTACTAGGTTACCAAGTAGTTACACTTAAATGTTTGTGATTAAGTCGTACTCATTCTACATTTAACAACAGGAATAGTAAGTGATAATAAAGGAAATATGAACTAAAAAGAAAATAATAAACAATAAATAATTAACAATTAAAGTAAGTAAAAGCTAGGTGAATGCTGCAATGATGGAGTAATCTCGATATTTATTACCGATCATGTGCATGTCCAAGTACGTCACACTCAAACGAAGGTTTCATACAATTATAATCATCACACTACAGAAATGCACTATAGAAAGAACTGAAATTAACTAAAAATTAACAAAAAGACTCTACCCTTAGACTTACCAACTCCCCTCCTCTTGTGCACCCAAATGTTGTATTTATTTTCCTACACAGGAATCATGATATAGTGTATTCGATATCTTTATCTAGGCTGTGATATTGCGTACCCGATATCAAGGATCCGATATTAGGGCTTGGCAAACCATGATTCATCATACCCCCATGATTAAATAATAACTTGTTCTTGAGTTAAATAAAATGAGAATGAGTTCAACTGATTAGACAGTGGATAGGTATGATATTATTGACTAACTAGGAATTACTCATGTTGCAGTGTGCGATTGAACAAAGCAAAATTAAGACACAAACACAGAATTACAAAAGGTAAAATTTGTTGGAACTCATGTGATTCCTAGTGGTGGTGGCTTCTCCATGGGCCTCTTCCCCTTATCTTGTGCTTCGAGCTTTGGAAATGGATGTCTCTGAAGGATCGCCTGAAGCTTTTCCTCTTCAGTTTGGGGATCTTGTGCCATCCATGCTGATGATCTAATGTTTGATGGAGTTAGCACCTCCCATGGGCATGATAGTTCCAGGAACATCTGATTGTCTTTGACATACCAAGCTGCAAATAGTCGTCGTTCCTCTTCATAGGCTCTAACTTTGTCCTTGCATTCTTAGTAGTCCATGAGTTGTCGAGCCAAATCCACCACGACATCCTTCTATCCTTGGTAGCTAGTCTTGACTACCTCTAATTCAAAATTTTCTAATTCTAATCTCTACAATGTCTTCTTGTGTTCAGCAAATTCTATTTCATATTTAATGTAGGTGGTTGCTACCTACTTCTCCAATTTTGTTCTTAGGCATCCTATTATCGACATGGCTAAGTTGGCATACCAAAGGTTTGCCAACTCCATGTACTCTATGAGATCTTGTATCTATAGGTCCCAACTTTCTAGTTCTTCTTGGTAGGTGAAGGCATACATATCCAATATGGCCTACCAATCAACATTTTAATAACTAAGGGTGTTAATATGGGATTTGGCCATATGAATTTCTTTTTCACTCACTTGTTTTTATATCCCCACCTAATCTCTAAAATTCTCCTTGAGCTTTTCATGTCGGTTGGCCTCATTCTGCCACATGCTTATTTCAATTGCCATCTTCTAGCGGATCATGCATACCTCCTCCATTGAGAGGGTTCTATTTTCTCTAACCAAATGATTCATATCCTGGTTGATCCTTATTAATTATTTTCAAAATTACTGAAAATTTACCTTAAGAACATTCTTTTATTTTTCTACTGTAGTCATCTAGAGATTTTCGGTGGAAAAGTGTTTATTTTCTTCTTGTGAGGCCTTGAGTACTTTGGCATGTGCATACATTTGAGCTTGTGCCTTGGAAGCATCCCAATTGGCCTTCTCTTTTTTCTTTGCCACTTTTTTATTCTCTTTCAATAATTTAGTTAACTACTCTATCCAAAAGGATTCTAGCTAGTCTATAGGGATGAATTGGGATGGATCCCGTTGTGTAGTTTGTAGGGTGATGAGCTTTTATTGGATTCTTTTTAACCCCTCTTCTGCATGTTTGGCCCTAACCTTTGCCATGACCAGCTTCCCTTTTGTAGAGATGAGGTCTGACTATGTTGTTGTGACATCTTGAGGGATGTTAAACAAGGATGTCATCACATGTCTTACTTGCAGCAACCAATCTAGAACATCCTCATGATCTGTAGGAGTCATTGAGGGACCGACCAAGGTTTGAGCATCACGTGATCTTGTAAAATCTACTGGTGGCACAACAAGGACATTAAAAAATTCCTTGATATGATCTGTAACCACTACTACTGCTTCCACTTCATCTTGGTGCTACATGCCCACTACTATGGTGCCTTCACTAGTTTTTAATTACACCTAAAAAGATGCAGTGTTTTCAAAGAATTTTTTGTAATTAGTGTGATTACCCTCCTCTTGTTTGGATGGATAGCTCACCTCGTGCATGATCAATCGAGACTTTGGGTTGTACAACATCATCAATGACCCTGAAGAGATTCACTTCATCATGGCTTCCACAATTGATCAATTTAGCAATGGCTCATCGACGATCAATAGTCCTATGATGGTGGTGGTAGTTGGTCTTGCTACCCTATGGGTTGTGTGCTAGGCCCTACTTCTTGTTATTGACTAGGACTTGTATGTGGAAGTTTCCTAGGCCCTATAGTTTGAGGTGTAGTGGGTCACCATTTGTTCTTGCTTAGGCTCCAATGTCTCACCAGTATTTTTCCTTGCGGCTGGTGGCCTTAGTAATTTAGCAAATGAGGAATTTTGAGCCTTTCTAGGGATGTCATTAGTGTACCCAAAAATCCTAGCACATCGGCATAGCCTCTTGATTAGGTAGGGAAAAGGAAATGCGAATTTCCTTGTCTTACATTCTTCAAACCAACTTAAAATTTCTGTAAGATATAGATGGGGTAAGTTGGCATTAACCTTGCCCATCAAGATGACACTTCCTCTAGCTGCATAGGTGAAAATTCTATTCAATCCTTTTGTTGGGAAAATGTGATATGTGCCCATTTTGAAGTAGATCCTCTCTTCAAGTATGAGCTCTCCATATGCTTTATCCTCCTTGTCGGATGCCCTCTTTAACCATATCTTGCATGCATCCACATCAGAGTGAGTGGATAGGTGAGCAACCTTGGGCCATATATTTGGAAGATTCAACACTTCCAAAATGGCCTTGGCAGAGAAATCAATAGAAATCCCACCAATATCAACAGTGGTACCTTCTACCTTGTTGTGCCAAAATTGGTACATCTTCCTGAGGTACCAATCACCACTCTCACAGAGAACAGGCCATAGTGGAGACCCTTTAAGTTGGTCTCTGATTGCCTTAGGGGAAAATTCAGTGAAAGGTCCAAAATTTAGTTCCACAATCATAGTTGTTGACATGGATCTTTCATGAATTACCTAAACACATTCTGGAGACAACATGAGATGTTGTCCCTATTCAGGTGCCTTACTATCTCCACCTTTGGCATGCCCTAATTATGTAGTGTCAAGAGGTTCTTCATGAATGTTGAATGATTGTGCCTCCTGCTCTACATGTTCTTCAGGAGGCACTTGGCCTCTGCCTCTCCTTGGTTGTTTAGATGTACCCTGAGAGGATCTTCCTTGTTGTCCTCTTTTAGGGATCATCTACAATCACATGGGACCGATTATCAGTAAGGTTATTTATACAATTAGATTAATACCCTACTCCTTGCCCTTAATAAATTCATTTCTTACCTAGTGTGATTCAGAGTTAGATATTTTCATGAAAATTCCCCTAAAAGCTTTATATTGGATCCAATTTTGATTAGGTGACTTCAAAAAATAATTTTCATGGTCTGGGTGAAGAAATAAAATTAATTTAGCAAACATTTTTAGCATTTTTAAGGTTACTTACTCTTTGATAATATCTTTCAGGTAATGAAAAATTTCAAAAAAAACTAAGTGTGACTTGAAGCATACCCTTACTCCATGACTAAGTTAAACACTATGGGTTTAAGCAAGTTTGATTAGAATGAGAATCAGAGCATTAATGAGCAAGTTATTGATGTTTAAATGATAGGTGCACAAGCTAAAAAATTTGTGAAAGAAAATTTCAACAACTCCCCTCATATGAACAGTGAAAAATGATGTTGA
>MNCI01007018.1:0-43524 GCA_015680685.1 Gnetum montanum | reverse complement strand
AAGGATTTAAAGTTAATTTGAAAGATCTAGGGTAACATTGAAGAGACATAAAGACACTAGAAGTATAATGAAGTGGAATTTTACAATGAAGTTCGTGAATAGGGTAAGGAAAAAGGACATGTAGTGGTGCATAGGAACGTTTGAATTAAAGTGATGATAAAGGGAAAGATAATTGTAGCAATGCAATACTTGGAGGTTGTAAGACAATGTGGTGATGTGCAAAGAGTGCAAATTACAAAAGTTACACAAGTGGGTCCTCCCCAAAGCAGGTTCCTACCTATCATGCCCTTACATAACCACACTTGAAAATGTCCATAGGTACTAAAAAGGTTAAATGCAATCTGCACCAATGCAATGAAACACACATATGTAGATACCACCATGATGAGGTATGAATTCTATGTTACACAAGACACAAGTCAAAAATACATGAACAACGAGATGAGATGAATTGTAGAAGGGATTACAAAGATTGGGACATGAGGTAACTGACCCTAGGCACAATGAATCCTGAGTGTAGGGCATGATTAATGTGTCATTAGCCCATTGCTCCAAGATCAAGACCAAGTTCATGCCTCTAATTAGTGACATCACATTGTTTCATCCAATGATGGACAACCATAAGAGCACCATGAGAACAAGGTATATGATCACTTGGCATTTTGTCTAAGGGAGGAGTGATTTATAATTTCTTTGTGACACATTCATCTTTGGTCTTTTCTTTTCTTCTTTTCTTCTTCTAGACGCTTTGGCACTTTGTCCTTTCCAACAGTGAATTGGAGAAGTTGCCAACCTTTAGGCATGGATGCATGTCTTTCCAGTGGGACCCCCTAGAAACAACATTGAGTTTCTTTATTTAGTGTCCTTAGTACTCTTACTCTCATTTTTTGTTAGATCTATAAGAACCTTAGTACAATGAAGTTGCATGATAGCATCTACAAATGTCACCAAAGAGAATCCACAAGTCCCCTTGATGTCACACCCTAGTCATTCCCTCTTAGTCCATCATTTTTTGCTTTGGGCATAATGAGCACAAAATTACTTTAAGTTTTTATGATGACAAGAATATCATCATAGCCAGAGTAGAACCTCTTATTAATAGAATGAGTGGGTGGATGTTATGGGCTCATTGTCCAAATAATTAGTCACCTAAGACTTGATAGCATAGAACAACACCTCAACTGACAAGTCACCTAAGTATTTTATTCACCGATGAGATTAGCCTCAAAAAGATAAAACAACAAATTGGAAATGAAAAACCGAAAAATAAAAAATTGTAATATCAAAGAAAAGGAAATACATTTAATAATTCTTCTTATTAGAATGGAGGATATGCCCCATAACTAAACTTTTGAGCATGGCTAGAATTAATAAATGGAGAATGTGGAACCATGCATGTTGAAAATATTAGAGTCTAGTCATATCCAAACCACTGGGTTTCTTTTGATATGGTGGCTGGAATGTGCCCAACTTGGGGTTCACACACTTGATTAAAGTTGGCATAGTGGGGTAATTTATAAGATGTGGTCATGTGATAAGGAGTTGACCCACTATGGCACCTATCATCGTAAGATGGTATGCAAGGATTAATATGTCTCCCTACATGGTTATATTCACTGGCTTGCATGGTTTTTGAAGTGTTGATTGGTGGCCTTGATAAGGTAATAGGAGGCATTAAGTTTGAGGGAGAAGATGCATCACAACACTGGACTTGTGCTGAGTTGATGGATGCAGTATTTTTAGAACTATCCTATCTCTTTCTATGGTCATGTCTAAAGAAAGGATGATTTTGACATTGTGGATGACCTCCATTGTTGTTGATAGTAGTAGCACAAGTAATGTCCATGGGTTGGTGCTATGGTGCAAAACCTTCTGGCATAACTAGTGGTGATGTAGTAGGAGGTGAATGATGAGAATATTATGGGCGAGAAGAAGTGCAAGGAACATGAGGTGGTGATCTTGTTGGAGAGAACATGGGTTGATAGTACTCTGGAGAATGATAATGATGTGGTGAAATAGAGGATGTTGACATAGTTTGGGAAATAGAATGTTGAACATAATAAGAGCTTGGGCTCAGGTGATAAGAGGGTATGACCAATTTGATGGTTCCCCCCCCCCCAGACTGGGGTTTTTGCCACTACGGTTGAACATGATATTTCTATACAAAATCTAGATGTAACATTCCTCCCAAATGCTCATGTAAATGTGACAAGATTGGACATTAGCTTGTGGGGTGATCGTGCAGGAAAACATCACATCGATATGTATGATTTATAGTTGAGCTCATATCCTTACTTCCTTCAACCCTTCTTTCTGATTTTCATGTGGTGTTCAATCCTATTTCTTGGTTTGGCATGGTTCCACCTCTAAAATTGTGGACATCTTCTCTACATTCTTCATGTACCCATTCCATCATCTTATTGATCCTTGCCTTAATTTCATATAGTGATTGTAGTATTGGCAAAGATGAAGATTCCACCTCCTTGGGTCAAATTGATTTCTCCTCTTCGTCATCATGGGCCTTTACTATTTTGAGATTTTGATCTTGTTGAGAGCTTTCAACATTCTTCCATCTAGCTATTTCTCCTTCTTCTCTTGCTACCAACTTAATAATCTCTTAGAATTAGTGGGTTCATAGTTCATATAGTTGACCTTAGGCATACATCCCTAGGGTCTCCCTTGTTTCATTACGAAGCCCATTCATGATGTGATATATTAGCCTTTCCTCAGAGAACCCATGGCCTAGGCAATTATTTAACAACGAATAATATCTTTCTAAGGCCATGTCCAAGGGTTCATTCTACCCTTTTTTCCACTCTTGGATTTGTGTCATCAAGGCTGACACTCTTCCATAGGTTTGATATCTTTTAGTGAATATTTCTATCATTGTCAGCCAACTGCAAATTAATTTTGATGTTAAGGACATGTACCATACTTTTGCTTGGTCAAAAAGTGTCATAGGAAATAGCTTAAGTCTTTGCCACCAATTATCAATATTGTTCCATACACACGCATCCTGGAAGTCTTGTAAATGATGTTATGGATCTAAATCATAGCCTCTTGAAAAATTGGGAAAGTTATTTAAATCAAGCCTAGGTAGATGGCTTTCCTTGCGATGCTTGTAGGATATTTAAACAATGTCTTGTATATACATTAGGCTCTTAGTCACTAGTAGGTGTTCATCATCACTAGGTAGGTTATGAATTTATGAGTTGAAACGATGTTGTCTTTGTTCATGTTGGCATTCTTGACCTTGCTCATGGGCTTGATGTTTATTTCTAACCTGACCACTTGAGAGATGGTCATTTGTGTCATGACTTGATGTCAAAGGAGTAGAGGAAGAGAAAGAACTGGAAGACTCATCATGACTTTTGAAAGTCTCCCAATCATCCTGTTGGCACATTTGGCCATTTCATGGAACAGTAAAACTCATCTTAAACATTATTGTAAGAGTGGGAGAGTGTAAATGTGTTACTTCATGCCATTCGTATGGGATCTAAGGGTGATCCAAAAAGACATATTGGTGAGGAAAACAAAGAATACTAGGAACAATCATTTTAAATCAATTGCTACACACAATAATCCAAAAAATTAAAAAAAGGGGATATTGTGATTTTAAACAGAAGTGAAACAAAGACCACAGCACCTCTTGAGTCTCTCAAAGACACAGTGATAAGGTTTGGAGGAATAATTAATTGAAAATAGCAAAAAAAAATTGAATATGGAGAAACGTCAATTTGTTGAGGCAGAGCTTCAAAGGATACAAAGGGTGAGAGTGAAGGAAATGGAGAAAGATGCAAGTTGCTATCTCTGAAGGGTGAAGTGGAAACATCGAAACTAGAGTGTCAGAGAATGATAAAACAAAGAGATCATTTCGTAAATCAATAACAATGCAAGCCTGCATTCTTAATTTTCTCCGTTGAAAATGCATTCTAACTCAAATTCTAATTGCAACCCTGGTTTAGATGCTTAAAAATGCAGTAGGTGCCGATCTGCAACAAAAAGTAGAGGAAGAAAAAAAAATGAAGTGATGCTCAAGAATAGAAGCAGAGGCTCGTTAACAGTAGAAAAATCCATAAAATCTCTCTGGAACGATGGCCCTGCGGTGATGCATCTTTTCAACTTGCTGGAAGTAACAACGTGGATTCCGATCAGCGCAATGATCCAAACCCTCGTCATAAAACTCATGCAACAGGAAGAGCTCCTATGGTTGTTGCCACTCATTAGAGCTTTGCAGTTCTTTAATTCAAGTAACGACACCTTCAGTTTCAGGTTTTCACCATTGATATGCTATTTCGGATCTGCATGCCTTCAATGTCATCACGGACATTCTCTGTAAGGCCCGCAAGGTGCGCACTACACAGAGGATTTTCTAGCAGTTGCAGGGTCGTTTCTCAACTTACCATACCCTTTCCTATGACCAGTGTCTCAAAAAGGAGCCTTCCATGGCTTAGAACATTTTCTAGGAAATAATCCGCCGTGAATCCAACCCACCACCGTGACTTTCAATACTTTGTTGTAGGGATTCTTTAGTTGTGACCTTGCCAAGTAGGCCTGGGATTTCCCTAGTAACACATTTTAAAAACATTTTTAGGTGTTAATCACAAATGTTGTTCGCTCCTAGAACCTGTAATCCAAAATAGCAACCGTGCCCAACGCCGATGCATTCGTTATCGCCATACCAGTCCACTGAACACGGCAACAAAGACACAAAGGCACACTAAGACAAGTGTCAGGAGATATTTTGGGCCAATGCCGATAACTCAAAGTTGCATTTTTATTCATCACTAAAAAAATAAAATTTTAAATGGTCTGGTGATTAATTCAGCAATTTCACATACACTAATAGTATGAAGCCCTAGTTGAAGACTTACCATTAATTTAATCTAAGTAAATGAAGCTCTTATAATTTTGAGCTCTTAAATTTACTTTTAAAAATTTATTGTATTACCCATAAAGTATTGGTAATATTTACATATTAATGTTAGCATAAAATCCTCCTAACTTTATGTATAACTTCCTAACTAAATTGGTAAGAAATATCTCCTAACTAGTTGGGTAAATTATAACTTCCTTACTTGGGAGAGAAGTTAGCTAAGATATTTTAAAGTTTGTAACTACCTTTTGAATCCTATAAAAAGGCTTCAAGGGTAAGAAGAAAGGGGACGATATATCACACTTTGGAAGACTACTAGCTAGCACTTGGGGCTTTCACTTGGAGACACACTCTGGGTCGTGGGAGAAGAGCATTTGTAAAGAAGAAAGTCTAAAAGATTTCTTGTAAGATGACTTGCTAAAGAAAAGTTTTCAGCCTCTTTGTCATAGTCTTGTGAGTTATGTTTTTTATTTTTTATTTTTTTTAAATTGATTAGCTAGTGGTTTAGATAGTATCATCCTTGGAAAGTAATTTTGGGATTTTTAGATTGCTCTTATTGTTCCTTATTGCATAATAGAAAATTTCTATTAAAATTTTTGCCATAGAAGTGCTTTTGTTTGAAAGCCTTAAGAGCATTTTAGTAGTAAATTTGGTTATTTTGCACTGTATAAGAACTGCTATTGAGATCGTTGTAAGAGAGCCTCTGCTTGTAGTCAAGCCGTTGAACGATTCAATAGTCAAGAGGGTTCAGAAAATCTTTGGTATTTTGATGGGACCATAATAGCTTCTTTTTATTTTTAAAGTGAATCTCTGTGGTATATCAATCAGAAATTGTCAAGTCTTTTGAAGGTTCTGTTGAATGCAATTTTTGACGTCCATTATCTAGCCAAAATGCAGTCTCATACGTGATAGTTTACACAACAATTTTTTGGTAGCATAGTAGGATTGTCTTGAAGAAATTGCTTATTTGAGCCTTGGAAGTTTGAAAAATTCGTAGTTATTGAATTTGAGATAGCTTTATTGTGAAGTGTTTACTCGTGTCATTTTACCTTGTTTAAACATTTGAAGTCTACACAAATCTACTTTCTTTTCTGTCTATTTCCATTGAATCTTGCTCTATTTCTAGTTTTCTTGTGGAACTATCTCTCTCTCTAGGGAAAATTAGAAGTAGATTCACGGAGTTGTGCTCAAATGTTTTTGCAAAATTTTATTTGTTACAAGTAGGTATTATAAGGATTGCGTAGACTAGGCAATTGAACCAAATAGGAACTCTCAACAACTCATAGTACTTGGAAAAGTTGGCTGAATCTCTTTAAGATAAGTCATTTGTAGTTTACACAAAATGCAATCATTTCATTTTACACAACTGCACACTGCAACAGCACACATACATACTCACATTAACTACTGAGTCGATTTGGAGGTATTTGGGCCTTGGTGTTGCCAGAGACTAGCAAGCACCTAAATCTTGTTGGAGGACACTCGTTGGTGGTCGCGTCCCAAAAGGTCTCCAACACATCCCTAAAGAAATTCTTCTTAACCATTGAGAAGGTCCTAGGTCTTACAAGCTCCCTCATTCTATGGGATGTCCCATCCCTACTAGAGGTGTCAAAGTTAGATGACAAGAGTCCTTGAGTACTGTTGGGGTGTTCATGAACATAGGAGACCCCTACATAAGATTGAGTACTCCAAACTTCATCTTCATCATTATATATTTTGTTGGTTCTCCAATGAATTACCTTGCTAGTTGTTGTGTTATCATAGTCTTGTGCGAGAGACATTGTTGTGAATTGTGTGTGACTTATTTGTAATTAGTTTCTTTCTAAAAGATACATCGTTAAGGCTTCATTACAGCGATCTTGGATAATGTAACTAATCTAAATAACTAGCACTATCCCTGGCAACGGTGCCAATGATGAGTGGCAAGGTACCCCTACACTCAACCATATGAATACTAGCATGTATGCACAATCCAGTTGAACTCTGTAGATGGATTAGTTGTGGTATCTAGATAGTTACACATTGATCATAGTTCGCTATCTTCCCACCCAGACTAGTATTTGCTTTATCATGTATGGTTTATTTCAGAGTGAGGTGAATGATGGAATCCTAAACTAATTCTACTCCTAGAGATAATGGAAAATAATCTTGACTTAAGCTAATAGCCAATAAAAAAGTGAAATCTAAACTAGCCTAAGTGTGATGAGCATCTGTCCTTAATCATCCGTATGCATCTTGGACCTCATGCACTACTTTTGGGATTAGCAAGCACACATTACTTGAGCACTCCTAGATACACTACTGGATTACCAAGTAGTTACACTTAAATGTTCATGATTAAGTCGTATTCATTCTACATTTAATAGCAAGAACAGTAAGTGACAATAAAGGAAATATGACCTAAAATACAACAATAAACAATATATAATTAACAATTAAAGTAATTAAAATCTAAGTGAATGTTGCAATGATGGAGTAATCTTGATCTTTATTGCCAGTCATGTGCTTGTCCAAGTACATCACACTCAAACGAAGGGTCTATACAATTACAATCATCACAGTATGAGCTTGCACTGGGAAAAGAACTGAAATTAACTGAAAACTGAAAAAAGACTCTACCCTTAAACTTACCAACTCCCCTCCTCCTATGCAGCTGAATGTTGTATTTATAGGCCTACATAGGACTGATGATATCATGTATTTGATATCATTATCCAAGTTGTGATATTGTGTACCCAATATCGAGGATCTGATATCAGGGCCTGGCAAACTACGATTCATCACTTGCAAATCAGCAATTTTGTACATGTTAGGGTCAATGACATTAGTCACTTGGTAAGGATTAGACCACATAGTAGAAAACTTAATTTGAGGACCTATTTGACCAAATGTTATATCTCTCTTAAGGACTAGATCACCTACTTGAAAAACTTTGGTTGCATACCTCTTATCAAACCATCTCTTAATGATTTGTTGAAGACTAAATAGGTTTTTAATTACTTTAATCCTTTTAAGCTCTAAGTTCCAAATATCATGGGTACATGAGATTAAATGCTCATTAGTTGGGAAATAATCCAAGAAGAATTGATAGGTGGGAATTTGCAAATTTATTGACAATATTGGTTCTTGTCCATATACTAAATCATAAGGTGTAGTTTTGATCAATTCTTTATAACAAATTCTATTAGCCCATATTTCCCATTTTAGTTGTTCATGCCATGTTTGTGGGTTTTGAGTTATCATCTTCTTAATTCCATCTAATATATTTTTATTGGATGACTTAGCTATACCATTACCTTATGGATAATACTTAGTAACAAATTTGATAATAACATTATGTTTCCTATTCAAATTTGTAAACTCTATAGAGATGAAGGCATTATCCACTACTAAAGAATAAGGATATCCATATCTAGGAATTATATCATTTTCTAAGAAAGTAAATAACTTCATGAGATGTTGCATTTCTAGTGGCTTTCACTTCTAACCAATCTATGCCATAATTAGTGTCTATTAAGATAAACTTATGTTGGGATGATGATAGTGGGTTAATCACCCCAATAAAATCTAGAACCCATTGTGCAAATGGTCTAGTTTCTATTGTAGGTTGTGAAGGGCTTGAACTTTTGGAATCTTTACCTTTAAACATTTGACATTTGACACAAGTTCTAACTAGGTTGTAAGCATCCTTAATCACAGTATGCCAATAGTAAGATGCTCTAGTGATTTTATGTACTAATGAATGGTATCCTCTATTGCCTTCCTCATGAAGTTGTTTTAAATCATGATTAGCTTGTCCTTGGTTTAAACATTTAAGGTATATTCCTTAAAAATTCTTTTGAAACAATTCACCACTAATTAGAGTGAATTTAGAGCAATTAGACACTAAAAGCTTTCTTTTATATCTAGGTAAATGCAAAGAGAAATGGTGAAAAGTTAAATAATACTTAATATCATCATACCATGGATCATGTAGCTGGTTAGGAGCGAATGGGATAAATGGATAGGATATGAAGTGGTATTGATTCTTTGTCTTTAGGGATATCACAATTTTCTAAGGTTGAGGCTTTAGGTATTAGCTTAGCAAGGCTAGTTCCTCTAACTAACTTGGCTACCTTCCATTGAATATCAAATTCTTCTAATGTTATAATCCACTTTGCATGTTTTTAACTAAGGTCTTGTAAACTAGCTAATGCAATGGTGGCTAGATCAGGAACAATGAAAAAAATCTTTGCATTTAAAAAAATAGTAGTGGAATTTCTTTGCGGATTTTATAACAGAATACAATGTTTTTTCTATAGGTGAATATTTTAATTCTGCATCTTTTAGAGGTGCAGACATGAAAGCTATGGGTCTCTCAGCTTGATCAACTACATCTTGGGTTAAGATAATGATAACAGCAACATCACTAGAGAAAGAATATAAAAGGAAATCATTCGCATACCAAGGAAAAGCTAAAATAGGAGCATCTATAATGGCTTCTTTAATGGCAATTAAAGCATTTTTTCCATCATCCATCTAATGCATATTACTATCTTTCTTAAGCATCTCATTTAATGATGTAACTAATTTAGCATAGGTAGGAATAAATCATCTAACAAAATTAAATTTCCCAAAGAAATCCCTTAAATTAGTCTTAAATAAGGGGTAAGGAACTTATAAAATAGCATTTACCCATTAAGGATCAATCATAATTCCTTTCTTAGTTACTATATGATTAAGAAATTTATGACTTTGAACACCAAAGATGGATTTCTTGGCATTCAATATGATATCAAATCATCTACATATTATGAAAATATTTCTAAGGTCTCTAAATTATGCTTCCCGATCTTTGGAGAAAATGGTTAAATCATTTAGGTAAATAATAATGCACTTCCTTATTAGTCCTTCAAAAGTTTTGTCCATGGCCCTTTGAAAGGTAGAACCAGTATTTATGAGACCAAAGGGCATCTTAGCAAATTGAAAAGTTCTCCATTTTGTTATAAAAGAAATTATATTGGTCCTTTTACTCACTAAGATTTGATTTTATCCTAAATATCCATCCAAAAAAGAATACATTTAAGAACCATTCACAATTTGTAATAGCTCCTCCATAAGAGGGAGTGGATAACTGTCCTTAATACAAGAAGTATTAAGGTTACTAATGAGTGGTGAAGAGGTGCCCCCATGCCCAACCATACAAATCACAGAGTGCTCATGCACAATCCAATCAAATTCTATCAACTCTCTAGTTTCTGGTGCACTAGTCTTCTAGGAAGTGAACTTTACCCTAAGGTCATTCTTTGTCTTCCCAATTACACTTGTGAAGTACAAACGTATGGTTAAGTGTAATTATGGCATATGATTTTTATCATTTTATGTTTTATGATTTTAATGCTTAAAGAGAGAGAGATGAAGTATTTTAATAAATAATTTAATTTAACTAACTAATTGGTCTCTATCTTTCCCTAACATAAGCATCCAATCCCACTTTCTATACACATCCTAAACCCACATATCCACCACTGGATTACCAAGCACTATGCTACTAGGCACACCAAGTGATAACGTTACTAGGATTACCAAGCGAATATGTGTTACACTCAAAGTGATCATACTTGTGTATTTAATTTATCTAGCTTATCTCACTTAATTGGCTTAATTACTAAAAAACATTAAATAAATAATTGAAAGCATTAAATACATGAATAAATATCTAAACTATTCAAAATGCTACAAGGCTTATCAAGAAGCTCGTTTTTATTGTTGTACACATTGTCATGCTTAGGGACAACAATGCTTAAGTAAAAATCCATACACTTAATGACTCCTATTGTGGGTAGTTAGGAAAAATATTCTAATTTTTGAATGGAAAAACTACAAGAGCTTTGTTACTACTGTGACTTGAATTCCCATAAACATGGTTGGGAGCTTGTATTCATAGTTTTTGCTATAGTACTACATTGATGCAGCACTATCAACATAGAAAAAACTATGTTGATGTAGCCTCATCAACAGGGCAACACATGTAAATGGGGTTCCATCAATAGGGGCCTATCAATGAAGTCACATCAATGGGGGCCTGTAGACATGACACTTTGATGTTCATCATACCCCCATGACAAAATGAAAAATCATTCTTAATTTTCTTTACAAAATTGAGAAGGTATGGGATTATAAATTGACTCTTAACAAAACAACTGACTTGACAAAATTGAGTGCTCGAGTGTATAGATCAACACATTACAAAATTGCAGTGTTAATGACAAAAAATGAAACATCATGACATGACTACACAAAAATAATTGAACAACACTTTCTTTGATGACATGAAGGGAGTGGAGAAGATCAAAAAGTCCTAGGTTATGGTGGCTCTTGAGGTTTTGAAGAACCTTTCCTAGCTTTAGGCATGTGTGGTAGTTGAGGTAGTTGTGGCCATCTTGTTGCGGTTGCAACCTCCAGTGGAATGGGAAAAGCATCTAGCAATGCCTTCATCTTCTCCTCCTTACACTAGGGACATGAAACATCACCAATGTGGGCTAGAATGGGGACATCCCATGGCAAAGGAATTATTGCGAACATCTCCTTCACATTGACAAACTAGATAGTAAACTATTTGTGTTCGATGTCGAACATCTTAATTGCATTCTGTAGCTCCTAGTAGTCATTCATCCTTCTAGCTAGGTTATTGATAGTTGATTGTTGATCAGTGAATCATGCCTTGAGAACATCAATTTCAGCATTAGCCATGACAAGTTTATCCTTGGTGTCCTTATGGTGCTTGAAGTCAGCCTTGTACAGTAAGTACAAGTTGGCCACCTATTTTTTGAGCTCTAACCATGGCTGTTCGGTAGAAAACATGGCCAAGTTTTCATAACAGAGATTAATGAGCTTCATATATTCTGTCATCTCCTCAATCTGCAACTCCTTTGTATATATTTTCACCTTGTTGTAGGTATCTATCCCATCAACGATGGGTTGCTAAACTTCTCTACCTTGTTTTTGCCTTCACCAACTAGATGTATTTTTCATTTATCTCCTTCTAGAGACCAACCTATTATCTATAATGATCTTTCACTTTCTCAAATTTGAGAGCTTCAAATTTCCAAGTGGTTACCTCGATTGTAATTTTCTGGTGAAGAGCATGTTTCTCCTCCATGGAGAGATTCATGTTCTCTTCTACAAATATTCTTAATTTTGTGTTTGCTTTGGCTAGTTGCTCCTATTGTTGATGGATGAAATCAGTTAATTGTTTCTTGTATGTATCAACATTTTGTGGGTGATGGTTCTCTACAATTAGTTGGATGTTCTTCTGGTAGGTCTAATCCAAGGCCTTCTGAATCTTGTGCTGAGTGGCCGCTTTCAAGGATTGATAGAACACCGCCATCTCCATTGCACCCTCAACCCCTTTCAATTTTGTATGAAGCTTTTGCATAGTTTCATCTCTTGTTATTGTCGAGTTAAGAAATGCAAGATTGGCAATCTAGGCTCTTAATTTAGCAATTTCCATAGCCAAGTGTTCATTTGACTTCTTGGCTATTTCAAGTTGCCCCTCCAATATGATATTCTTTGCCCATGCCTCTAGTAGCTTTGATTGGATTATAGTAATGTTGTCCAAAAGGTTAAAGACATCCAAAAGTAGTTTCCCAGTTCCTACTAATTAATCTAGTAGTTCTTCATGCTATGTTGTGTTTATTCTGCCACTTGTGATTCCTATGGATGTCTACACATCTATGATTGTAGTGATATCTAATGTAGATGTTTCAGGTATGTTGAGAGTCTCGTCAATATGATTAGTGACCACTTCTACTATAGTCTCCGATCCTTGGTTCTGCATCACCAATATAGTTGCCCTTTAGTCCTCCTCCAAGCATACTACGAAGGTTGCAACATTTCTAAAGATTTTTTGGAGTGACTGTTATTCTACAATAGATATTATGACCTCTCTGGTACTTGGATTTGACATTGCAGGTAGTTGCATTCTTTGGGCTAAGAAAATGGATCCACCCTCATCCATCAGACTGATTATTTGGGCCACCTCATTGAGATGACTTATTTCTGGGTTGTAGATAAATGGGTCCCCATCACTTGTGCCTTCTCATTGGTGTTTTTCACTCAAGATCCATTTTTTGTATTCTTACAACCATTGGGCAATTGCAATGATGTCTGGCACAGTTATTTAAGTGACAGGTGGAGGTGGTCATGACTACTCCTCTTCATGGATAGTCATTGTAGGTGTCTTATCTTTCATCATTTTTTCCTAGTTGGCAATTAGAACTTACCTGACATCATCATTAGTGTAACAAACTATCCCTCCCATTTGATAGAGTTTCTTGATGAGGCATGGAAAGGGGAGTGCCTTCCCTCTATGTTCATTTTCTTTAAACCACTTTGCCATCTCTAGATAGATCAGTTGCAGAAGGTTGATTGGGAATCTCCCACTCAAAGAAACACATTCTTAGGCAAATAAGGTGGTGATTTTTCTTATCCTCACTATGGGATTAAGATGGAAGGCCATAGTCTTGTAATAAATTCTCTCTACCGAAGTGAGAATGCCAAACTCCTTGTTGTCAACACCATAGCACTCATTCTTTCTTCATACTAAGATCTGCTTGCATTGGGATCTCAGTAACATTTTTCCCTATTTCAGGTAACACTAAGATGTCCTTGATTTTCACTATTGATCTAGGTTGCATGTTATTACAAAATAGGAATGTCTCTCCCATGTACCACTCCCTAGTGGAAGTGATGATTAGCCACATGGGAGAGGCCTTTAGCTGGTCTTACACTTCTCTTGGTGCATGCTGCAAGAAAGGGCCAAAATTTAACTCTTGGAGCATTGATTTTTGGACCTCCCTTGATTTGATTTGATTCAATTATGCCTCTACTAAGGTCACCTCAAGATTTGTTAGTTGTGTTGATACATCATCCCGATGGTAGTGTTCTATTGCTGGTGGTGGTGGTTTTGAAATTTGTATGATAGATTCCACTTCTACCTATTCCTTAAGAGGACCTCTGGCATGGGCTATGAGTGGTTCTTCTCAGGGATATTCTTGAACTCTTCCTATTCTAGGCCATTTCTCCCTTGGTTGGGATGATCTTGCTTCATACATGTGCTTTCCTTTTGGTGCCATTTGTGGTGACAACAAATCCATAGACTAGTATATATAATGTGTAACTTTAGATTTTTGAATATCTTTTCTCATTAGTTTGTTATGATTTGGCTAATTTTGGACAATGGAATATTGATTATTTTATTAGTTAATTATTTATTATTTATTATAAATGTCACCAGAGCTTGTTGAAAGGTTTAACTCTTGTAATTTAGTGTTTGATAGTTGATTCTTCAGTTGAACCTTTATGGGAGCAAGAAAAAAATCACAAAAATGTTTCTATCATAAATGGCACATTTTTGGCCCCCATGATGAAGATCTTAACTTTAGTAGCTATAGGGTTAAAGAATAAAGTGATTTGGATAAACAATTTGTAAGTTATGGGCTTTCGAAGGTTCTAGGCTTTGAAAATTTGAGAAACTCCTTTTCTGTTTGTGGGAAAATGTAAAACTTTCCAAGTGGGGTTGTGTTTATTTATACTATTTTTCCCTTATGTTGATGGGACCCCATATATGGGGCCTCGTATATAGGTCTACTTCATCAGTGGGGCCCATTGGCAAAAATTTTCAAATGTTAATATCTCAAAAAATATAAGGAATTTTTTAATGAACCTGGGATCTATGGAATTTCAGAAAAGGCAGGAATATGTAAAAATCATTGAAGAGGGTCTTTGAAATCTTAAAAATTGAAAAATTTGATAGAAAATTTCTTTAATGAACAAAATATGTAAAGGAGAACATGGTCTGATGTAGAAGATGGGTGTATGAAAGATTTTTTTTTGCAAGAATGCCTAAGGATAAGGTGCTTAATGAACACCACCAAGAGATATACAAGTGGGTCCTTCCCATAGTAGGAGCATGCCTTGTTTGCCCTTGTATAACCTTAACCTAAGGAGTTCGTGGCCTCCATAGGTGACTAATGGTTGATGGAAGTTAAGAACCAAACTTGGAAGATTCTACCTAAAAATTCAAATACATCAAACCAAGACACAGAATCAAAAACATGGACTTTGACAATTAGGTGAGCTATGGTTAGTAGAGACGAATGATGGAGAAGATGGAATAGAATCCAAAATTGAGGTCATAAGAAGCCCCTTGTGGAGTTTGTGTTTAAAATGACTGAAGAAGATCGATCCTTACTCCTGACTGAAACCAACCTCTTTCAGTGACTTCACATCACCACTCCAAGATCAATCCACCCATTGAGACATAAGAGTGCACCCACAAAACAACCACCATTCCATAAAAAGAAGAAAAGAGTAGGAAGTGGGAGAGGGCCTTAGTTAAAGGGGACCTTCAAGCATGGGTACATGTCTTTCTAGTCCCATAACTAGTGCTTGTAGCCCATTTATTTATCTAAGGGATGTGTTTTTTTATTTTTTTAAAATTTTATTTTTGCTATTTTTTTTATTTCTTTCTTTGGATGGAAACCACACCATGAAAAGACTTTATTTAAGTTTTTATTAGTGGTTGGATTGGAATAGTAAGAAGTCCATGAGAACACTTAAGCACTCAAGTAAGTAGAAGAGTACAAAGAGTATTGAGTTGCCTTGAAGTTACACCTTATTCAAACCTTTGAATCTTTCCAAATTCTGGAAACTACTAAGGTTATGAATTTATTAAAAGTTGATTTAATGAAAGGGACCTTAAACTTCAAAAACAAGGAAAACCATACAGTTTGTGAATGGGTGGATGTTATAGACTCACTACTTGTTCCATGAAAAAGAAACCATGATTGAGTCATCAATACAAAAATTAAAAAATAGAAACTAGATAATAGCAAACAAAACACAAAGCACAAACCACCATTAGTAACAACAAAAACATCACTATGTTTTGTTGGCAAGGTATCTTCATAGATTTCTTCACCTTTTCTAGAAATTTGATAATCTATATGAGAAGGAGGATTTATTTTTATAATTTCACTTATATGATCATTTATAGCATGTTCCCCATGTTCAACCTCAATAACTCTAATATAAATATTAGTGTTTTAATTTTCCAAAGGTTGATTTTACTGATCAAAGGTTGTAACTACTTGTTTATAGAAAGGCTCTCTTGGTATGACCATGTATTCGAATTTTCCTTTGATAGGAATTAATAATTCTGAGAAGTTTGACCTAAAGAAGACCCCAAAATTTGCTCCAAAGTCCTAGATAAGAGCACACCATAAGTGGGTGACATGTTAACTACTAAGATATCCATATAACATGTAAATGTAGGGTATTGCTTAAGTTGTACTTTCACTCCTTTTAATGACCCTACAACAGGTATGTTAGACCCATCAAGTTGTATCACACTTATCATTTGTGGTAGCATTTGTGCTCCTAAGGTTTTACATACCTCAAGTGACATGATACTAACGATTAATTCAAAATTCATTAAACAATTATGAACATTCTTTCCTAAAATAATTAGAGTTGTTAGGAAAGCGTGTTGCTGTTTCTTTCTCACCATGAAATTATTTGTGTTTTGTATTGAAAATGCATTAAGACTTTTTGTGAAGTAAACTTGCCTTTCAGTGGTTTGGGATTTTTCCTTATGAACTATCTTTTGAATTGCATCTTTCATTTCGTTAAAATGTAAAAGGTCATACATTGAAATGCCAGCTTTAATTTTCTACAAATCCTTAACTAGGTTGTAAGTCTTATGTTTATCTTTGGCTTCTTGTTAAGGTGAAGTTCTTCTAAGTATAGAAGGGGGGTTTGGTCATTGTGGGATGTTTGTTTGGGATGACTTGGTTTGAGTATTTGTGTTGTTTTGACTAAGAGCTCTTTTGTTTAGAGGAGTATAAGGATCATTCCTATTTTGTTGTTGTGTGTTATTCATAATGTCACTATATCTATGGTAGCAAGTGTTATGTGGGTTAGGGTCACTTACCATAACTAGTTCTAATGAGGAAACCTCTTCGTTTCTATTTCATGAGGTAATTAAGGACCATAATAGGGGGTTTTCCATTTTGTGAACTTTGGGCATTGTCAGCATATAGTGCTAAAAATTGAGAACAATTTTTCTCAGAGTGTTGCCTAGTGTTATGGAGATGACAATAATCATCATTGATTAATGTACTTGGCTTTTCAGATTGTATAGGAATCTTGTTGTTATTTTGCTTCAGTTCAACTACTTCACTGGAAAGCATTTGAAGTGAAGTCAATATCTGGGTCATCTGGCTTTGAGTTTGAGTTAGTGATTTAATAGGATTAGATATCCCATTTGGATTCAAGATGGATTGAATTAAGGCTTTTGATTGGTCAACATTTAAACTAGTGTTAGATGGTAGAAATGAAGAAGACGTTGAACTTTGAAAATGATTTTTTGAAGGTTGAGTTAGTTGAAAGAGGGGAGGAGTCTGAGACATAGTATTGGTCATTGAAAAAGTTGGTAAAGGTAGAGGACTAGATTGCATAGGGTTACTAATGCTCATCAACCCAAATTGGGTTTGAATGCTATTCATTAGTGTAATTTGTTCTAACTCGATGGCTTTAGCCATCACTCCCTATATTTCTCTTATGTTGGAATCAAATTTGATGGCATAGGAAAATAATGGATCAATGATGGATAAGTAAAAATTGAGGATGCCACTAGGTTCTGGACACATCTCACTTGGCACATAAGCAAGTTGATGGAGGAATCTTAGGTTGTAATCCCGAACATTTTTCCTAGGTAGCTTTCTTAAGTTTGTGAAGTTGCTTGATGCTCTGGCCAGGCCAGTGAACTTGTCAAATTGAAGTAAGAACTTATTTTTAAATTCTTGCCATGAGTCAATGAAGGCATTTGAGAGCATTAAAAACCATTGGGTGGCCTTACTCCAAAAAGTTGTCATAAATACCCTATATGCTATGTTGTTTTGTACAGTGTTGTGGATCCCTAGTAAGGTTTCAAAATATTGTATATGTTGGCATGCATCACTAGTAGGGGTTGTGGGATGGAAGAATAAATTTATGTTTTAAAGTAATTTTGGAGTATCATGATAGTTAATGAAGTTAAAGGGGTTGCTCACCGAGGGAGCTGGGGGCTGATTGACTGCAATCCTAGTTCTAGTTCACCTAGGGATAAAACTTGGGAATTGTGAACCTCATTGCTTTCTTAAAGTAAAGCAATAGCTACTTGGTTAGTTAGGGGTAGAGGTAAATGATTTTTGTTGGGAGTTCGCTCATGAAACAAAAATCACAGAATATAAATGTTAAAATAAAGCTATAAAATTAAGTAAAAGGAAAACAAATATTGAAGTAATAATATTTTTTTTGAAAAAAAACACTAAAATATGCTATATAAGAAAAAAAAATTTAAAAAGAAATAAATGCATGAAATTGCAATATTTATAAAATTTAAGAGGAAAATAGTGCAATGAAAAATTTAAGAAAAATAAATTTAAAATTGAATGATTAATAAAACCACCTTACCAAAGTTAGGACTTAGGTAAGGACCACCAAAATTAGAATTGGGAAAAGAATGCTTAGGGTTTTGAAAATGACAATTTTTAGGAAAGAGGAAACATCAATTTTTTCAAAGAAAATAGCAAATAAAGGATTTGGAGACACGAGTTTTTAATACAAAGCACAAGAAAGTAAAATTTAGGGAAAACAACATGATCAAGAACAAGAAAAACTAATATTTTAGAAAATGGGAAAACAAAGATTCAAAAAAAATAACCTTTCTTCTAGTGCCAAAAAGGTGTTGATGCATAAATTTTGGACACATCAACACCTGAAAAACAACTCGTTTGAGAAGATTACTACCTAGGGTGCCTTCCATATTGGTAGAAAAACCCAAGAATAATTTCAGCTAGAGAGGGTTATGTGACATTCAAAAAAAGTAAAGTAAACCAGAAAAGTTAAGAGAATTTAGTCTTGAATTTTAAGACTTCATGAAAATATAGTAGGTAACTAGTAAATTTAAAATTTTCCATGGTCTCCTACTATTGCCATCGATTCATGTCATCTCATCATCATAGATGCTACCAAAGTTGATACTACTCATAATTGCTGGGAGAGGGAGATAAAAAAATTTGTTTCATCATCAACTTTCGCCATTTGTGGTTGTCGTGTGTTGTTCATGTGCCTACCACATGCTGCTGTGAAGAGAGGAAAAGAGAGAGACCATCCACCATTCCACTAACCACATGCACTACTGATGTTGTTGTCTGTAGGGCTTGCACATTGTTGCTAATGACAGAAAACCATTGCTTTCCATCTACAACATCATTCATTATCTTCTATCTCCTAACATGCACATGGTTCTGTTTGTTACACATTGCCTAGAGTGCTACCTACTACTGTTGCACTAATTTCCATGTGAGCCATAGAGAGAGGGGAAACAATCCCATGCCATTTATGCACGTAGTAGTATACCACCAACCACCATTATGGGCCTCTGACGCATGGGCATTGTCTGCATTGCTACTGTTAGAGAAAGGGGAGGCTACCCGATGAAAGATAGAAGAGTGATCAACCCCACTGCAGTAACATGCTACCACATATACCACCATCTGGTGCCTAGGGAAGTTTCCTGTGGATTAGAGCGAGAAGAGATTGACTGCCTATCGTTGCCTGCAACTACTAACACGAAGGCACAGAATCCAAAGCCACTATATGTTCTTTGGTTCGAGAGGGAAGGCTTACCAATGTTATGTATCATTGTTTGCCATCGTCATTATCATGTGCCCTACCATTGATGAGAGAAAACCTCAGGAGGTTGCCTAAACATCGTGTGCTCACCTGCAACCACCTGCTAGTCACAGTGATCACCTACTAGTCACATCGTCGTGGATACTTGGAGGACCTACCATGCACCACTTGCCAATTTCTACCCACTACTAGAGAGAGAAAGGACCTAAGATCCACCCTGCTTCACACACACACACACACAAAGGAAGCTCATCCACTCAAATGTGTCTTGCTTAGCCTTGACTTTTGTCCACCCCACTTTTCCGCAACTATTAACTAACAACATTTGTAGCATGTAGTTCAAAGCTGCTACTGCTAGAGAGAGGAGGCTCCCCTGGTCTCCATTTGATGCTGGTAGTAGCCTTCCTTTATAGTTGCTTACCCAACTATTATGCCCACCACCCTCATGTCAATGTAATCGCCACCACATCCCATGTAACGCTCAACGTAACTGCCACCACGTCATCCACCACTCGCATCTATTGACTTCCTCATATGTGAAGAAGAAGCCTAGGCAACATGGGTTGCACGGTGAACCATTCAAAATTTCATCAGATGTACTACCTTATCAATGGTCATTGTGGATCAACGTACATTATCATTGTCATCCTAGCTTGGTAGGTAGGTAGACAAATGAAAATCTATTTTGAAGCTGGTAATGGTAGATTCATTTCTAAGTATTGAATTAATGTTGAAGTCTTTTGATATCAAGATTCAAATTTTTTTTCACTATGAATGGATCACAAGTCATGATCTACCACCATGACTTGGGTTATGGTCTTGAAGAAGGGAATACCACGAGTTTTGATGCAACATAACAAGTTGTAGTTTGATACCATGAATTTACCATGGGGTAGCGCTGACTAAGACACATCATGGGTTGTGGTGATGTTTGTTGAGTTCTTTTTTCTTAGAGTCATTTTAGGTTATGAAATGCTTAATTAAATTGAGGTATTATTATGGTATATAATTTTTTAAATGTATGTATTGAATTGACAAAATGCTAATTGTAGATATCAATCTCATTCTCTTTTTTTGGCACAATCAATAATTTGTTTAAGATTGATGTTGTTGGTCATGGCCCCATGCCTAGCATGGGTGATGTTGGCATCAACACTCATCTTAAGCATCTTCGTTCATGTTATTTGTTGATGCATAAATTTTGGTAACACCAACACCTAGGGAAAACCTCATTTGAGGAGAGTACTGCCTAGGATGCCTCTTGTATGGATATGAAAACCTAGGAATAGTCTTAGTTGGAGAGGGCCAGGTGATGCTTCAAAACAAAATAAATTGAACTAAAAAGTTGGGAGAATTCAAATTAAAAAATTGTCTTGAAATTCAAGACTTCATGAAAACACAGTAGGTAGCAAGAAAATTTAAATTTTCCTTGCTCCTGCTAAAGTTGTTGATCCATTACTATCAATGGTGTCCACTACCAAGTAGGAAGACCACAACCATCGCCTGAAGAGGGACAAAGAAGAAGCTAGATCTTGCACTGCTAAGAGAGACCACTTGTTGGTGTCATCTGTTGTTGGTAGATGAGGAGAAAGAAAAATGAAATAAGAAAGTTGTTGTGAAGAAGAGACTGCCTAGTTAGGGACTATCGCAATGAGTCACTTGCTGTATCCTATCATGCACACTTGTAGCCACTATCCCATTTGTCATCCAAAAAGAAAAAGGAGAGAGAGATCTGTCTAGTGTTCCACTGCCATGTGCCTCACTATCGCCTACCACACAACTTGCTGTTGATGGCAAAAAACCCAAGGAGGCTGCTTGTTGTAGCTTCATTGTTGCTAAAGAGAGGAAGAAGAGAGAACCCTGTTGTAGTCCTTGATTTGGATGTACAAAGAGAGGGAGGTTGTTTATTGATCCCTTGTCCTTTGACACTGCCCTAGCACTACTAAAATAGGAAGAGAGAGAGAGAGAGAGATGTCATTGCTATTTATGCTGCATGCTATAAACATGTCGTTCATAGCCTCTGGTTTCTAGTGCACATGCCATTCTGTCTACCACATGTGTCACTAAAGAGAGGAGAGGTTTGACCTTGATGAGAGAGAAGCTAGCTTCCAATGTGAGAGAGAGGCTGGCCCCCAATGTGAGAGAGAAAGGAGGTCACCAAGTTTCCCCCTCCCTAATGTTGCCTTCATTCTTTTCTTTATAGTCGCTTGCTAGTCATGTTTCACCTCCTAGCATATTAGTTCACCTTCTTACACGTTAGTCCACCTCCCTGCATGTTGGTTCACCTTTCAACACATCGGTCCACCTTCCCGCATGTCAGTTCACCTTTTCGCACATTGGTCCACCTTCCTACATGTTAACATTGCTTGGTGAAATGGTATATGATTTTACAAGGCAATTTTGTTGATCATGGCCCCGTGCAATAGCACGGGCGAGGTTGATCATGGCCCCATGCGATAGCATTTTTTGTTCATATTATTGTGAGCCATTTTTGGCCATTGTGTAGAGAGGGTGAGAGAGAGCCATTGTTGTTTAGCTTATGTCTTATGTGAGAGGAGTATGATTGTTAGGATCTTGAGTGTTGTTTGTCCTTGGGAATTGTATGTTTCCAGCTTTGTACTTGAATTTTAAACAAGAATAAAGACTTGTGTGTCTTATGTTCTTTTCAATTGTGTAATCTTATTAGAGTTTTATAGGATTTGGGTTCAGGTTGGGGTGCTAGGCCAAGTCCTCACTAGTCTACCAACTTAATAAAATCAAATCTACCCAAGAAAACTATTATTAAAAAAAGTACCCAATGCTAGTAACAATTGAAGTCAACCAATTGCAATATCCACTTATCTCTAATGTTCTTGTTAAAATTGAAGATTGGGTGCCAACATGAGGTTGTGAACCATGCAGTCAAACCCACTCGTAGCTAACGTTTAGTGGAAGAATGTACATGCTGTCACATTTATATAAATGGAATACTAGTGCAGGTTCAGGGACATGGATGACTCCACAACAATTAAAAGTAAAATCATGGACCCTTTCAAATATCACCATTTTATGGTTATGCAATTTTGCATTTAAATGATATTGATATCATATATAGCATCATTGTAGAGCTATAGAGTTCGTACCCATACCATTAAGTCGTACAGGTATGCATCGTAACCATATTTGATTAAAAATTTGTCTTCAAATTCAAGGCTTGGCTTGCTGATGCTAGTCGCTACCAGTGAGAATATGTGAAGAAAATAAAGAAACCAAACCCGGTCCCGCGTCAGAGGTGTTTATAGTACGAGACCTCAATCTTTAATGTTCTGTAAGCGTTTCTGCCATTGTGTTGCAGAACATGATAAACATGTTTTATCTTTCTGATTCCCTTATATGATAATGTGAAGATAAAGACCATTTGGACGAGAAGGATTCCAGTATCCATACTTGACTTAAGTCACAGCCTTTACTTGCAGCTGATTGGATTCGCCAGCTATTTCTAAATTCTGAGCAGTGAGCAAAATCAAATAACACAGTAGTAGTAAATATTTGTCCCCACGAGACAGTGGGCCACGACTACTGTTTCTAGATTTGCATTCTAGTTTAAAACAATGTTTGGTTAGTGGGTCGGTGGTAGTGCTTGCAGGCAAAGTTGACTGTTACGTGGATTTTTCATAGTAGCGTACACATTGTTGCTGTTAACATTTGTCATGTTTGATACTGTAGTTTCGATGCATTATGCAGAACGGTTCACTTGCATATTAATTATACGTAGGCTGCTGTTACATCAGCAAAAAAGGCGACGTAACGAGACTTATTGGACTGATTGTATGACTCTGGTTTCTTAGTTAACTAATACGTAGTGGAAAACGGACATTGACGTGGAAATGATATTAGAGATAGAGTTCAACCTTAATTAAATATAGATGCTAGGATAATTGGAGTATTCCGGTTCTTTTAAAATTCGGCTGACAATTATTACAGGACAGAGTAGGTACGATCACGATATTCGCATGAATGGCCACTGTCTACTGTATTTAAAGTCGTTTCAAGACAACATAACAGAGAGGATATTCGTTATATTCCAAATTCTAAAAGGAAATTGATTTGAAAGTTACCTCTACTTGTATAAGCAAACTATTTAAGACTTGTGATTGCATTTGGGAAGTATGGTTCATCATTCTGTATCAATGAAGTAATCAATTTTGACAACCTTTCATTTGCAATAATTGTAGGTGATAGTTACTAGAAGGAACAGCATAGGAGACAACATATGTTGTTTGATAGAATACTAGATGATTATTTTAGCGGGTTGTGTAGTATTCTATCAAACAAAACAAAAGTTTCAATGGTTTTACCATTAAAATAGAACACTCATATCTTAGTTAGATACTTAAGGTTGTTCTAATTTTTTAGAGTTTCCAAAATGTTAATAATTTCTATTTCCTAGTTTTTAGGTATTTTAGGAGCCCTAAAAATGATGTTTTTGGCCATTTTCCCAATTTTTCATTACCTAGAGACCAAGGCTTGCTGAACAAAAGTTTCTTGGGTTTTTGTGCGACATTAGAATATAATGTCATCTATCCATTGTGCCCTTCATCATGACCTCACAACCATATCACAATGTACTTCAAGGAGCATTTTTTTTCTAGTCTAATATCATCTGGAGTCATCTCAAAGATCAAAATATACAAAGGAGTTCAAGACCCTAGTTCTATACTAAATTATCAGCAAAATTTGAAATGAAAGAAAAATGTGATCAAACTTAGTCAAAATGTTGATTAATGTCCCATGCATGAAATCCAAACTCAGAAATTGACAAATTATAGAAAAGTAATATTAAAATAGCACATCTAAGAATTCAAGCAAATTGACAATTGTTGAACAAATTAAATTGGCAATTTTATCGTAAAAGGAAGCATATTTGGTGCTTTGAAGTTCCAGCCATACTCGGGCCTCCTCTACCATTTGATATTTACTGATAAGAAAACTTCTGAAAGTGGGAAACTTTTTAAAGTTGTGAAGATGGGCCACACTACGTGGAAAGTAGTTGCAGGGCATCAGAGGGGCACTATGTCCTGCTGGTTTCTAGAGGAATCGACAAATTTTACATTCTCCTCCTGAGGCAGCAGATGGTACCTGATTTCAAGCTTTTCAAACAATCCTTTGAGCTCCAGCACAAGATATATCTTCCTGTTGATTTTCTCAATAATATTCTGATGGTTTATTGTATGGGTCACATACAGAGTCATCCTTATGCTGTTCATATTCACAATTTCTTTTACAGCCAACGTGTGCTTGAGGCTCCAATGATGGCGTTTGTCTTCCAGATACCTGTTGGGAAAACCAGAAAATATCCCGTGGGATCCTACATTATATTTGGCCATTTAAAAGTTTTTTGAGAAAGAAAATTTTATTTTTTTTCAGTTGCCATGTTTTCTCGTTGTGAGATTTACTTACTTGGCTATCCCCATTTTGAGTTCATCTATCTTCTTTTTAGGAGTGAACACGTCAATGGAATCTCCCGTTGGAGGGCTTCTCTGAAAGTTGCTGAGACATCGATATTGAAATCAATGGAATATCCCATTGGAGGGCTTCTCTGAAAGTTGCTGATGGGTTTTGTGGCCAGCACTGAATTTGGGTAGTAAATTTGGGGCAGAGGTGGAAGTCAGGCCAGGAAGCTCTAGGCCAGTGAGTCTAGGGCTGTGAAGCCATGGATTGAACCTCTTCTTTCTCTGGATGGTTGGCAGTGTGTGCGGTAACAATGGTTGACGGTTCGCAGGGCATTGGTGATGTTTGATCACAACTACACATGATTCTTGTGGCAACACAAGCATGCGTGGATCTTCTTTCTATCTTCTTTTATTTCAGCAAATGGCATGCGGTGGACGGTGGATTTGTGTATGATGTTTATGCAATTGGCGGTCCACAGGGCATTGGTGATGTTTGATCGCAACTACACATGATTCTTGCGACAACACAACCATGCATCTTGTTGATGGATCTTCTCTCTATCTTTTTTTATTTCAGCAAATCGCATGTGGTGGACGGTGGATTTGTGCATGATGTTTATGCAGTTGGCGGTTCGTAGGGCATTGGTGATGTTTGATTGCAACTACACATGATTCTTGCAGCAACACAACCATGCATCTTGTCGGTGGATCTTCTCTCTATCTTCTTTTATTTCAGCAAATGACATGTGGTAGATGGTGGATTTGTGCATGATGCTTATGCAGTTGGCGGTTCGCAGGGCATTGGTGATGTTTGATCGCAGATACACATGATTTTTGCGACAACAGAACCATGCATCCTATAGGTGGATCTTCTCTCTATCTTCTTTTATTTCAGCAAATGACATGCGATGGACGGTGGATTTGTGCATGATGTTTATGCAATTGGCGGTCCGCAGGGCATTGGTAATGTTTGATCGCAACTACACATAATTCTTGCGGCAACACAACCATGCATCCTGTCGGTGGATCTTCTCTCTATCTTCTTTTATTTCAGCAAACGGCTTGTGGTGGACGGTGGATTTGTGCATGATGTTTATGCGGTTGGTGGTTCGCAGGGCATTGGTGATGTTTGATCGCAACTACACACAATTCTTACGGCAACACAACCATGCATCTTGTTGGTGGTTCCTATTTCTCTCTCCTTTAGTTTTTCTTATGTTTTATCTCTCTCTATGTTTTCTATCTCTCTATCTCTCTATCACTTGGTCACATGGCTCTTTCCAGCTGAGACTATTCCCAGGTTTCCGTACCCATACAGGAGGTGCCCAAGGCTATAGTCTCCTCAAACGAGTTTTTCCGGTGTTGGCATGACCAAAATTTATGCATGAACACCTTATTGGCGCTAGAAGGAGGGCCTGAATTGACCATTTTTTTTCTCTTTTCCTTTTTAATTCGGGGCTTGTCATAACCATTTTTTTTTCTCTTTTCCTTTTCGGTTGGGGGCTAAGTGTTGGTATCAACACGCCCATGCTTGGCATAGGGCCTTTGTTTATTTTTTTTTAAAAAAAGAAAGAATAATAAAAAATAATAAAAATAATAAAAAAAATTAGAAAAAAAAAAGATGGGTTACCCAAACCCTAAAATCGGCTATAAAAAACCATCAAGGTGATGGAGTTGGGGGGGAGGAGAGGAGGTGGAAGTCAGGCCAGGAAGCCCTAGGCCAGTGAGGCCAGGGCCATGAAGCCATGAACTAAACCTTCTCTTTCACTAGGTGGTTGGCAGTGTGTGCGGTAACAACGGTTGGCGGTTCGCAGGGCATTGGTGATGTTTGATCGCAACTACACATGATTCTTGCGGCAACACAAGCATGCGTCCTGTCGGTGGATCTTCTCTCTATCTTCTTTTATTTCAGCAAATGGCATATGGTGGACGGTGGATTTGTGCATGATGTTTATGCAATTGGCGGTCCACAGGGCATTGGTGATATTTGATCACAACTACACATGATTCTTGCGACAACACAACCATGCATTCTGTTGGTGGATCTTCTTTCTATCTTCTTTTATTTCAGCAAATGGCATGTGGTGGACGGTGGATTTGTGCATGATGTTTATGCAATTGGCGGTTTGTAGGGCATTGGTGATGTTTGATTGCAACTACACATGATTCTTGCAGCAACACAACCATGCATCTTGTCAGTGGATCTTCTCTCTATCTTCTTTTATTTCAACAAATGGCATGTGGTGGACGATGGATTTGTGCATGATGCTTATGCAGTTGGCGGTTCGTAGGGCATTGGTGATGTTTGATCGCAGATACACATAATTCTTGTGACAACACAACCATGCATCATGTAGGTGGATCTTCTCTCTATCTTTTTTTATTTCAGCAAATGTCATGTGGTGGATAATGGATTTGTGCATGATGTTTATGCAGTTGGCGGTCTGCAGGGCATTGGTGATGTTTGATCGCAACTACACATGATTTTTGCGGCAACACAACCATGCATCTTGTTGGTGGTTCCTATTTCTCTCTCCTTTAATTCTTTTTATGTTTTATCTCTCTCTATGTTTTCTATCTCTCTATCTTTCTATCACTTAGTCACATGGCTCTTTCCAGTTGAGACTATTCCTGGGTTTCCGTACCTATACAGGAGGTGCCCTAGGCTATTTTCGAGTGTTGGCATGACCAAAATTTATGCATTAACAGTACCACTACAGTACTGTAGCTATGTACAAAATATAAAAGAGAGATTTTTGTTACTTTGATTCAGGCGCGGCAACATTGTCAAATATCTTCTTGGCAGCTTCTTCTGTATCCGATTCTGGGTCTTCAATCTGTTTTGGAGGATTATCTTTGGATGAAAAGAAGGTCAGGTTAGTGACCCTCACAAAATTCTCAAGCTGCATCATGGTCCTTGCAGAAATATCCTTTGCATTAATTAATCGGAGCTGCTCAGTAGAGTAATGGCAACTGTGATCGTCTCTCTTCGTTTTTGCATTATTCTTGATCTACCCCACCCACAGCATCTCATTTGTCTCTTCTCAGAAGCATTAGTGTCTATAGTATCTATCACAGAACTTCCTGAAAGAGTCTCAAGAACTTTATGGTTGAAGTTGGAATCTCTAGTACGATCAAAGAACGTGTTTACATAGAATCTTGAAATTAAAAGCTTTATGTTAAGGGTCTTCAGTAGCCATAAGAAAGAACCCAGAAGCAAGGATATGAGAGCTCTGGTTATGATACGATATGACTAGCTTTAGAGTGCTCAATCTCTGGATAGAACAGTAGCAACCAACCTGCAAGAACCAAGCTTAACCAGAAACAATTCCTCACGCTGCATCTCAGTTTTTCGGCAAAGAAGAGAAGTTTCTTCTTGAGATAAGTGGTAGTCTTCACAAAGTACACCAGCAGCTCCAAGAAACGGCTGGAAACAAACCTGTCACTGAAAATCAGCAAGGTCATCAATCCCCATTTCCATGCCTGCAAACCCCACAATAATCTCTGCCTCACTCTCTTCATGGACACGGCGCAGATTGCCAGGCTTGTCAGAATTGCTAGGACAAGACACTGCAGCAGCATCCATCGTTTCCTCTGCAGAGTTTCGAAAATTCCTGGTTCAGTAATCATGAGAACCAGTTGTTGCATCTCACTCACACAACCCCCCCCCCCTGTTTTGAGTTTTGACAAAGAAAAAAACCAACAGAAAAGAAGTTGTCATTTGTCAAAGTCATAAGGTAAGAAGGCCTGGCCTAAACCCAGTTTCATAATTGTTCCCAATCCCAAATTTGCTAGATGCGAAGAAACACGTTTAAGAGAAATTGAGCGGCAGAGACACCCAATTTTCATGCAAGTGAGAAACTCTAAGCAAAAGCATAAAACCTAATTTCTTAAGCAGTCAACTTCCCTCACATTCACCCCCAACACAGATGAAACTATGAAAGCAAAAACACAACAAGAACTAAGGTTACTGCAGTTGTCAAATAAGATTGAGAGTAAGTGACATGAAAGCGATACGATAATGAAACTATGAAATAGAGGGTATGTACCATAAGATCATGCCTCCATATTGCATTGTAGAACAGTGCAATATGGAGGCATGATCCTTCTTTTTCGGTACTTTGATGTCATCGGCATTACTGGAAATTCGGTACTTTGATGTCATCGGCATTACTGGAAATTGCAGGTGTAGGATATCTAATAGCATTATAATCCTCATCAGAAGAACGCTGCTGTAGGGGGCCGCTGTCCTATTGCACAAATTTAGACTTGCGCTTGGAAAATGAAAAGTTGCCATTGCTTTTTCTCTTGAGTTCAGGACCAGTACTAGTAGACTTCGAACCATGATTATCATCATCATTGTCCCTGTATTCCACTCTAGCAGTTTCCTTCTGAAGCTCATCTGACAGTGAAGAGCATTGCTTGCATAGCTTGGCACTGCTGCTGCTGGTGTTGTCCATGGTACCTGCAGAGTCCTTGATTTTCAATACCACAGCTTCTTCCTCTACTATGTTTCCTTTCTTGATACTGATTCGCTGCATATTGCTAATCTGATCAAAAGGATGAACCCTTAGTCCCAAATGCACTCACAAGGCTTAAATAATTGGCTTAAATAATTTGCTTTTACAAGTAGAGATAACTTTCAATTCAATTTCCTTTTAGAATTTGGAATATAAGGAATGTCCTCTCCACGATGCAGTGAAACGACTTTAGGACACAGTAGACAGTGGCCACTCATGTGAATATCGTGATCGTCTGTATTAAAGCAGACAATGAACTTTGGAATTGATACCTACTCTGTCCTGTAATAATGGACTGCCCAATTTTAAAAAGAACAGGATCACTCCAAGAATCCAGCATCTATATTTATTTAACGCTGAACTCTATCTCTAATATCATTTCCATGTCAATGTTCACAGTTTTCCCACGTGTTCCACCATGTATTAGTTAACTAAGAGACCTGAGTCATATAATTAGTCCAATAAGTCCCGTTACGTCACGTTTTTGCTGAAGTAACAGCAGCCAACGTAGCAGAGAACATCACCCATGACGCATTTCTACATAATTATAAATGCAATTCAACCGCTTTATCTTCTTTGGTATGGTTAATATGCAAGTCAAGGCAAAAGTTATGTTTGTTCGGATTAGGCAGTAAAAAACCTATGTCCTCATCCCATGCCATCCCTTCATTGCATTACAAATGGATACCCATCCTCCTATGCCTATCCCTTCATTGCATAATCATAAGTACAAAAATGTGATGCCAACATCATGAACAAAATTTTGGCCCCATTTCTTTCCTTTTCATTCCTCAGCGATGTTGATGGTAATGGCCTAATCCAATCCAAACTCTCTTGCCTACTAAGCACTTGGTATCAAGCTTTCGTGTAGGCTTGGGCCCAAATCCTCCTAGCATTAGCTCCATTTCATAATTGCTATTGTAAGTGTTTCCATTAATTTATTTTTCATATCTTTTACTTTTATTTTGCTACACCATTGCAGCATTCCTTGTTATGTTTTCTAATTCTACTTATTTACATTATTGTAAATTTACCTTTCATAGACATGGTTATGTTGATGCATAAATTTTGGACACATCAACACCCAAAAAAACTTGTTTTGGGAGACTATCACCTAGTGTGTCTTCTGTATGGATATGAAAACCGGGGAATAGTTTCAGCTAGAGAGGGCTATGTGATATTAAATGGTGATCATACCCCTTCATCGTCATGCATGATCGTCGTCTATTGTCATTCGCAATCACTTTGCACCATCGTTGTTGTTGTTAGTGGTGTCCACTATCAGGCAAAAACCCTACTACACAGGGACGAAGACCCTACTACACAAGGAAGGGATGCCACCCCTATTACCACCTGCTATTACTGATCATCGCCTATTACTGATCGCTACATGCTAATAGCTGCCTGCTGCTGACTACTACCTACTACTGACTACCATGTACCACCTTCCATCCGTTGCTATGTGCAACTCTCGCATGACCATTGTTTACAGCTCTTGCATAATTGTTGATTGTTAACGCCACTATTGTGCATTGCATGCACCGCACTTTGTTGTTTGCTGATGACTTGCCACCGTTGTGTGTCGCTTGTGCCATACTCTGCCGTCTATTGATGACTCACTACCTGCCATTTGTTGGCGCTTATTCACTAACATGCTACTGTGCTACTAACGTTGCCACTTACCACAAGTCAATCGTGCACCAACAAGAGAGGGAGAGAGAGATCTGTCTTGCTATTGACTGCTACCGCTATTCGTCGCTGCTTAATGCTGTGATGCTGTTGACTACCCAACATGCACACTATCTGCACTTATAGTAGCTATTAGGAGAGGGAGGCCTAGAATCCCTTTGCTGACTATCATCCGCTACTATTGGTCACTACCGATGCTATGCATCAAACATCATCCGTCGTCATTTGTGCTGCTTGCTCACTGTAGTTGCAGCTCCCGTCATGCACCTACAATGTCTGCTGGATAGAGAGGGAGAGGTTGAGAGATCCAGAGATAGAGGCCCTCTGCCAGTTCACCTCCTCCACCTTCTGAGAGGAAAACTTGCCTTCTAATCCCTTGCAACGTCTACTCATTGGCCTTTTCATAAGCTGTTGTCGACGATGCTACCTACTACTGACTACCACAAAACATTTGTTGCTTGCTATTGCCTGCATAACACCATCACTGTATTCTCTGAGAGTTTCTCATTATGGGAATAAAACGTATTTGTTAATTAATTGGTTAATTTAGGTTAGTTTGAGATTCGGAATTGCTAATTTAGCAGTTACTACCAATAATGCTCCCTATACCAGTAAATTAGACCTGGTAAACCTAAAGAAATATTGTTCTCATTCTTAAACATGTTATGAATCATTTTTAGATCATCAAAGTAGGTTTGTTGCCAACAATAACTAGGTTTGTTAACTAGTATAAACTATGTAGATGAAGATACGAGATGGATCTGATAGTTTTCTTTTTTTAAAAATAAATTTTCATGGTATTAAAACTTAAAATTCATGGCCTCATGTGACAACATGGGAGATGTTGGTATCAACACTTAGCCCCCAAACTAGAAATTGCATGCAAGTGTAAGGAATGAAAAAACCATAGAAATTTTAAAAGGAGATACAAAGATAGAAGATCGAAAAGATCATAAAATGCAGATAAATTGAAATTTGAAAGCAAACTAGACTAATATAAACATGATTAAAATAACTATATAATTAAGAAAGAACTAAATGTGGGCCACCCTTACCACACCATCTTATTTAATTAAGCTCAAAACATATACTCTTTATAAATCATAACTTTAACTACATACATACATATATATAATTATGATATCATTCCCAATCTTCTCACAAGGTAAAAGTAAAAGTATGTGGACTACTTTGAGCACAAGACTTATGCCAAACTTCATGAAGAGGACAAGCTTATCTTAGATCAAAGCTAGCCATAACTTTCAAATTTTTGCTTGGGACTCTTCTTTATTTATTTATTTGACATTTAGAAAGGGAATGGGTGAAAAGGAATTATTCGCTTTTCTCCTTTTGGTTTTGAATTTTTGTGGAAATAGGTTTAAAAGATGAATGGAGGCTAGGGCGAGGATTGTTGCTGGACCCCATCACACTCAAGAACTTATTCCACTCCCAACAAACATGGTCTTCATGCTTTTTCTTTTGTTTCTTTCTCTCTCTCTCTCTCTCTCTCTCCCTATTTTGAGAAAACTTTGCTCATGATGTACTTCATTTTTAAGGTAGAAATTCCAACACAAGTTTGGCCAATTAGCTACATTGCCAAAGAACATGGTCCTTTTGGAACTTTTCCCATGATGTACTTCAACCCTCATGTATGTGCCTTTTAATTACAATCTATATAGCATCATAGTAGGTCTCTTAGGTGCCTAAGGATTCTCAATTGGACATGAACACACTTCACCCTATTGCTCACAAGATAGCCATGGATCATCACACTTGAGGGTTAGGGCTTATAAGAGAAACGATGACATTTTCCAAGGTCACCTAGTGATTATGGTAAACCATTTTCCAACTTCACATATCCTGCACTCACATGATCATGATAATAACATGATAAGTTAGCATAAATCCCATCCTCCATAATCCAACATAACTAATAAAACTAAAGGCTTGAAATAGACTGGGAAGAATCATAGCATTATTGAAATATATCATATAAAAGAGATTTTATATAATAGTAATAGGATATTGCATATAAAGCATTATATTTACATTATTTTCCAATGGTGTTATGATGATCTAGTGCTTAGTAAGTCAAATGACTATAATGATTACTAAAATCATATGAAAAACACAAATCAAACCAAAACCAATATGCTAAAAAAGAGATGATGGAATTGCAAATAAAATATGCAAATGCAACTATATGCAAATGAAATTTATGATGAAGGGAAAAAAAACATGCAACTAAGGATCTACTAGGTGTCCATGTGGGGCACCTGAGTAGAAATGCTTTAGATGAAATGCATTAAAATTGCTAGGTAACTTATATCCTTGCAAATTAGTAATTTTGTAAACATTGGGGCTGATGAGTAGTGAGGTACCCTTATGCTCAACCATATAAATATGATCGTGTACGTGCGATCCAGTCAAACTACGTAGACAAAATAGTTGTGGCACCTAGATAGTTACACGTTGATCGCAGTTCGTTGTCTTCCAACCTAGACTATTTTTTGCTTTGTCATGTATGCTTTAGTCTAGAGTGAGATGTATGATGTGATTTCTAAAACTAGGCTACTCCTAGAGACAATGAGAAATAATCTTGATTAAGCTAATAAGCAATTTGAAGTAAAATCTAAGCTAGCCTAAGTGTGATGAGCATCCATCCTTAATCATCTATATGCATATTGGACCTTGTGTACTACTTCTAGGGTTACCAAGTGCACATTACTTGAGCACTACTAGATATGCCACTGGGTTACCAAGTAGTTACATTTAAATGTTCGTGATTAAGATGTACTCATTTCGCATTAACAACAAGAATAGTACACAATAATAAAGAAATATAAATTAAGAAAACAATAAATAATAATTAACAATTAAACAATTAAAATCTAAGTGAATGTTGTAATGATGAAGTAATTTCGATCTTTATTATCGATCATGTGCGTGTCCAAGTATATCACACTCAAACAAAGGTTCCATACAATTATAAGCATCACATTGTGGGCATGCACTTGGGAAAAGAACTAGAAACTAATTGAAAACTAACTAAAAACTGACAAAAAGACTCAACCCCAAAGACTTACCAAAAAAAACTCCCTTCCTGTGTGCTTGAGTACTATATTTATAGGCTAACATAGGAATCATGATATTGTGTATATGATATCGTTATCCAAGTTGTGATATCACATATTTGATATCATGTACTTGATATCACGTACCCGATATTGGGGCCTGGCAAACCATGATTCATGATACCCCCATGATTAAATAAAAACTCATCCTCAAGTCAAACAAAGTGAGGAACAAGTTCATTCAATTACAAATAGTGGATAGGTATGGGATTATTGAATGACCATGGACTGTTTCATGTCGTAGTGTGGGATTAAAAAAAATTTGGACACAGACACAAAATAAAAAAATTTTGGAACTCATGTGGTTCTCGGTTGTGGTAACTTCTTTATGGGTGTCTTTCCTTTTTCCTGCACTCTAGGATTTGGAAATGGATGCTTCTGAAGGAGTGCTTGAAGCTTTTCTTCCTGTGTCTAGGGATCATGAGCCATCCATGCTGATGTTCCAATGTTTGATGGAGTTGGCACTTCCCACAAACATGGTAGCTACAAGAACACTTGATTGACCTTGACATACCATGTCGCAAATAGTTATTGTTCCTCTTCATAGGCTCTAGCCCTAACCTCTCCACCTTTTTCTTGGCTATATTTTACAGTGATAGGAGTTTTCTGATGGATGTTGAATGATTGTGCCTCCTACTCTGTATGTTTTGAATGAGATCCTTGGCCTTTGCCTCCTCTTGGATGTTTAGTTGCACATTGAGAAGGTCCTCCTTACTTTTTTTTAGGGGCCATCTATAATCACATAAGGACCAATTGTTAGTAAGTTTGTTTAAAGAAATTCAGTTATCGTATACCTTACTCATTGCCTTTAATAAATGCTTAATTCATTGCTTAGTGTGATTCTAGAGTTAGATATTTTTCAAGGAAGTTTTCCTAAAAGTTTAATGTTGGACTTGATCTGTTTAGGTGATACATAAAAGAACATGTAATGGTTCTGAGGAACATTTGATAAAATGATAACAAAGGAAAGAATAGATTTGAAAATGGAGTACTTGAAGGGTATAAAATGATGTGGTGGTGTGCAACAAGTACAAATTAAAAAATTCATGCAAGTGGGTCCTCCCCAAAGCAGGTTCCAACCTATAATGTCCTTGCGTAACCATATCTTAAAATGTCTGTAAGAACTAGAAGGGTTAAATGCAACCCCCATCTATTTAACAAAACACACACATGTTAAGCACTACCATTATGAGGTATGAATTATATGCCACACAAGACACAAGTTAGAAGTACTTGGACCATGAGATGAGATGAATTTTAGAAGGGATTGTAGAGATTGGGATGTGAGTAACTTACTGTGCGCACAATGAATCCTAAGTGTTGTGTGTGATTAAGGTATCATTAGCCTTTCGCTTCGAAATCAAGACCAAGTCCATACCTTTGATTAGTGACATTGCATTGTTTCATCCAATGATAGATAACCATAAGAGCATCATGATAGCAAGGCGTATGGTCACTTGGCATTTTGTCCAAGGGAGGAGTGATTTAAATTTATCTATGGCACGTTCTTCTTGATCTTTTCTTTGCTATTCTTTCTCCTTTTCTTTTCCTTCTTCTAGCCGCTTTTGCACTTTATCATTTCCAATGGTGATCTAGAGAAGCCACCAACCTTCAGGCATGGATGCATGTCTTTCTAGTGGGACCCTTTAGAATAGCATTGAGTTTCTTTATTCAATGCCTTTATGACTCTTACTCCCATTTTTCATTAGATCTACAAGGACTTTAGTACAACCAAACTACATGATAATACATACAAATGTCACCAAAGAGAATTCAAAAATCCCCTTGATGTCACACCCTAGCCATTCCCTCTTAGTCTGTCACTTTTCACTCTAGGCATAATGAGTACAAAGTTACTTTTAGTTTTAATGATAACAAGAATATCATCGTACCTAGAGTAGAAACTCTTATTAATAGAATGGGTGGGTGGATGTTGTGGGCTCACTATCCAAATAATTAATCACCTGTAACTTGATAGCATAAAACAACACCTCAATTAACAGGTCACATGAGTATTTTATTCATAGATAAGATTACCAGCAAAAAGATAAAATGACAAACTAAAAGATGAGAAATGAGAAAATAAAAATTGGAAAATAAAAAATTGTAAAACCAAAGAAAAGGAAAAACATTTACTAATTCTACTTGTTAGAATGGGAGGTATCCCCCATGACTGAACCTTTGATCATGGCAAGAATTAATAAATGAAAAGTTTGGATCCATGCATGTTGAAAATATTGAGGTTTAGTCATATCCAAACCACTAGGTGTCTTTTGATGTGGTGGTAGGAATGTACCCAAGTTGGGGTTCACACACTTGATTAAAGTAGGCATAGTGGGGTAGATTATAAGATGTGGTCATGTGATAAGGAGCTAACCCATTATGGCACCCATGACCATAATATGGCATGCAAGGATCGATATGCCTCTTCATGTTTTCATATTCATTCTGTTGCATGGTTGTTGGAGTGTTGATTGGTAGCCCAGATAAGGTAACAGGAGGTGTTGAGTTCAAAGAGAAAGGTACATCATAGTGCTGGACTTGTGCTAAGTTGGAGGATGTAGTGGTTTCAGAACCATCCTATCTCTTCCTATGATCATGCCTAAAAAAAAGACACTTTCAACATTGTGGAGGATTCCCATTGCTATTGACAGTAGTAGGACAAGTAATGTTCATGGGTTGGTGCTATGGTGCAAAACCTTCCCATGCTACTGGTGGCGATGTAGAAGGAGTGAAGGATGAGAATATTGAAAGTATGGAGAAGCATAAGGAACATGAGGTGGTGATCCTGTTGGAGAGGACATGGGTTGATAGTACTTAGGAGAATGAAAATGATTAGGTGAAGTAGAGAATGTTGATCCAATTGGAGAAATAGGATGTTGAACATAATAAGCACTTGGTGTTATGGCATATGGAGGTTGAGGCCTATTTGGTGATGGTCTTCCCCATGACTAGGGGTTTTGCCACAGTGGTTGGACATGGTACTTCTATACGAATTCTGGATGTAACATTCTCCTCCAATGCTCATGTAAGTGTGATAAGATTGGGGCATTGGTCTTTGGGATGATTGTAAAGGAAAACATCGCATTGATACTTATAATTTGTAGTTGGGCCCCTATCCTTATTTTCTTTAGCCCTTCTTTCTAGTTGTCAAGTGGTGTTTTGTCCTGTTTCTCAGTTTGGTATCCTCTGTTTATTCTAGGTGTTAGAGTGATCATGTGTGGTTTTACCTCTAATAATATTTGCATATTCTCCACATTTTTCATCTACCCATTCCATCATTTTATTAATATTTACCTTGATTTCATCTAATGATTTTAGTATTGGAAAAGATGAAGATGATTCCACCTCCTCATGATGAGTTGATTTCTCCTCTTCATGATTATGGACCTTCACTACTTTAAGAGTTTGGTCTCATTGTGATCTTTCAACATTCTCCCATTTGGCTATTTCTCCTTTTTCTTTTGCTACCTACTTAATAAGCTCTTGGAATTGGTGGGTTTATAGTTCATACAGTTGACCTAGGGCATACATCCCTAAGGTCTCCCTTGTTTCATTATGGATCCCATCCATGATGTGATATATTAACCTTTCTTCAGAGAACCCATGGCCTGGGCAGTTGTTTATCAACAAGTAATATCTTTCTGAGGCCTGTCCAACAATTCATGTTTACCTTGTTTCCATTCTTGGATTTGTCTCCTCAAGGTTGATACTCTTGCACAAGTTTGATATCTTTCATTGAAGAGTTTTACCATTGTTGGCCAACGACGAATTGATTTCAACTTTAAAGACCTATACCATACTTTTTCTTAGCCAGAAAGTGTTATAGGTAAGAGCCTAAGTCTTTGCCACCCATTATCAATATTATTCCATGCACAGGCATAATAGAAGGCTTGCCAATGATGTTGTGCATATAAATCATAGCCTCCTAAAAACTTGGAAAAGGTGTTTAAATCAAGCTTGGGTAGATGGCTTTCCTTACGATGCCTACAGGATATTTGAATAACCTCTTGTATATGCATTAGGCTCTTAATGGCTAACAAGGGTTCATCGTCACTAAGTAGGTTATGAGTTAGTGAGTTGGGATGATGTTTTCTTTGTTCATGTTGGCATTCTTGACTTTGCCCATGGATTCAATTTTTATTTCTACGTTGACCCCTTGAGAAATAGTCATCCATGTCACAACCTAAAATTGAGAGAGTAGAGGAAGAGAGAGAACTAGAAGACTCGTCATGAATTTTGTAAGTCTCCCAATCATCCCCTAATGTACTCTTGCTAACCATTGATAAGGTCCCAGGTCTTATCAACCCCCTTTTTCTATGGGATGTCCCATCCTCACTAGACGTGTCTAAGTTGGATGGCAAGAGTCCTTTAGTATTTTTGGGGTGTCCATGAACATATGAAACACCTACATAGGATTGCATACTCCAAACTTATTCTTTGTCATAAATTGCATTGGTTCTCCAATGAATTACCTTGCTAGTCATTGTGTTAACATTGTCTTGTGAGAGAGACATTGTTATGAATTATGTGTGACTTAATTGTAATTAACTTCCTTTCTAAAAGATATATCATTAATACTATGTTACAATGATCTTGTATAATATAACTATTCTAGATAACTAGCATTGTCCCTGATAACGACACCAATGATGAGCAGTGAGGTACCCCTACACTCAATCATATGAATACAAGCGTGTATGCAAAATCCGATCAAACGTTGTAGATAGACTAGTTGTGGCACCTAGATAGTTACATGTTTATTGTAGTTCGTTGTCTTCCCACCTAGACTAATATTTACTTTGTCACATATGGTTTAGTCCAGAGTGAGGTGCATGATGTGATTTCTAACACTAGGCTACTCCTAAGAGATTATCAGAAATAATGTTGATTAAGCTAATAAGCAACATGAAGTAAAATCTAAGCTAGCCTAAGTGCAATGAGCATCCATCCTTAATCATCTATATGCATCTTGGACCTCATGTACTACTTCTAGGGTTACCAAGCACACATTACTTGAGTACTACTAGATACACCATTGAGTTACCAAGTAGTTACACTTAAATGTTCATGATTAAGATGTACTCATTCCAAATTAGCAACAAAAATAGTAAATGATGATAATAAATATAAAATAAGAAAATAATAAATAATAATTAACAATTAAACAATTAAAATCTAATTGCATGCTGCAATGATGGAGTAATCTCAATCTTTATTGTTAATCATGTGCATGTCCAAGTACGTCACACTCAAACAAAGGTTCCATACAATTACAAGCATCACACTACGGGCATGCACTTGGGAAAAGAACTAGAAGCTAATTGAAAACTAACTAAAAACTGACAAAAGACTTGATCCCAAAGACTTATCAAAAAGATTTCCTTCCTATGCGTCTGAGTGCTATATTTATAGGCTAACACAGGAATCATGATATCGTTACCCAGGCTGCGATATCATGTACCCAATATCATGTACTTGGTATCATGTACTTAATATTGGGGCCTGGCAAAGTGTGATTCATCAAGGATCAATGAAATTTGTAACTTGGAATGGGACTAATCACATAGGAGTAAACTTAGTTTGAAGGCTAGTTTGGCTAGATGCTCTATCTCTCTTAAGGACAAGGTCACCTAATTGAAACACTTTGGCTACATATTTCTTATGAAACCATTTTTTGACAATTTTTGGATGACTAAATAGAATTTCAAATGGTTTAATCCTTTTAAGCTCTAGATTCCAAATATCATATGTATGTGATATTAAATTTTTGTTCGTTGGTAAATAGTCCAAGAAAAACTTAGATGTTGGACTTTGCAAATTTATTGGCAATATTGGTTCTTTTCCATACACTAAATCATATGGTGTCATTTTGATTGATTCCTTATAACAAATCCTATCTACCCTAATTGTTTAATTTAGTTATTCATGCCACGTTCTTGGGTGTTCGACTATCATTTTCTTAATTCCATCCAATATAATTTTGTTGGAGGACTCAATGAAACCATTACCTTGTGCATAATATTTGGTTATAGCCTTGATAATAACATTATGCTCTCTAGCCCAATTTGTAAACTCTACGGAGATGAAGGCAGGTCTGTTGTCAACTGCTAAAGTGTGAGGATACCCATATCTAGAGATTATATCATTTTTGAAGAAGTGAATAACCTCACAAGATGATGTGATTTTAGTTTCTTTCACTTCTAACTAATGTGTGCAATAATTAGTGGCTATTAAGATAAATTTGTGTAGGGTAGTAGACTAAGGATTAATCACTCCAATAAAATCTAAAGCCCATTGTGCCAATGGTCTAGTTTCTATTATAGGTTGTAAAGGGGCTAAACTCTTGGGATCTTTACTCTTAAATATTTGACATTAGACACAAGTTCTAACTAGGCTGTAAGCGTCATTGATCATAGTGGGCCAAGAATAACCAACCCTCAAGATTTTATGAACTAACGAGTGATATCTTATATGTCCTTTCTCATGGAGCTATTTTAGAGCATCGTTAGCTATTCTTGGTTTAAGCACTTAAGGTATATTCCTTGGAAATTCTTTCTAAATAGTTCACCACTTATAAGAGTGAATTTAGAACATTTTGATACTAAAAGATTTCTTTTATATCTAGGTAGATCCAAAGGATGATAATGGAAGGTTAAATAAAATTTGATATCATCATACCATGGATCATGTAATCGATTGGAAGCAAATGGGATATCATTTTCCTTGTCAATGGATAATATGCAAAGAGGAATTGATTCTTTATCTTTGGATGCATCATAATTTTATAAAGTTGAGGCTTTGGAAATTAGCTTGGCAAGATAGTTCCTCTAACTAACTTGGCTACCTTCCATTGAATATTGTATTCTTGCAACTTCATAGTTCATTCAACATGGTTTTTGCTAGGATCTTGTAATTTAGCTAAAGTAATGATTGCTAGGTCTGGGACAATGAAGAAAACCTTTACATTTAAAAAGTAGTAGAAAAATTTATTTAAAGATTTTATCATAGCATACAATTGTTTTTCTATAGGTGAGTATTTTAATTTTTCATTCCTCTAAAGGTATAGACATGAAAGCTATGGGTCTTTCACCTTGGTCAACTACATCTTGGGTTAAGATAGTAGCAACAGTAACATCACTAGAAAAAGCATATAAGTGGAAATCATTTTCTTACCAAGGAGAAGCTAGGATAGGGGCATCTATAATGGCCTCTTTAATGGTAAGGAAGGCATTATTTCATTCATCTGTCCAGTGCATATTACTATCTTTCTTAGGCATCCCATTCAATGGTTCAACCAATTAAACATAGATAGAGATAAATCATCTAATGAAGTTAATTTTTCCAAAGAAAACCCTTAGATCAATCTTAGATAAAGGGTAAGGTACTTCTAAAATTGCATTGACCCACTTGGGATCAATTGTAATCCCTTCCTTAGTTACTATATGACATAGAAATCTACCACTTTGAACACCGAAGATACATTTCTTTGCATTCAAAGTGATGCCATATCATCTACATCTTATAAAATTATTTCTAAGGTCTCTAAGGTATGTATCCTTATCTTCAAAGAAAATGGTTAAATCATCTAGGTAAACAATAATGCACTTCCTAATTAGCCCCTCAAAAGTTTTGTCCATAGCTCTTTGAAAGTGTTGGCACATTTTGGCCATTTTATGGAACAGTAAGATTCAGGGCTTTGAGTTTGGTAAATTACAAGAATTATCAAAGATATATTCAAAGGCTATGGGCATGTTAAAGTTTTGTGGAGTAAATTAAAATTTTAATGAGATGATAGGATTGATGTGAAGTAACTTTGAAGCAAAAATTGGCAACATCAGGAAATAAAATATGTTTGAAAGATGCAAATATTTCAGTTTATGGTTTGGAGGTTCACTCATGCGGTACAGCAAACTGAAAAATGGAATTCCTGGGCGTGGCATACCAACAACATGAATTATTTTGCAGAAAATTGTGGCCCTAATTTGCTAAAAATCGTGGCCCTAATTTGCAGAAAATCGTGGCCCTAATTTGCTGAAAAACATGGCCCTAATTTGCAGAAAATCGTGGCCCTAATTTGCAGGAAAATGTGGCCCTAATTTGCTGAAAATCGCGGCCCTAATTTGCTCCGAAATTTGCAGAAAATCGTGGTCTCTTCTTCATCTCCATTGACGGCTAAAAAAAGTGGTTTTCAGAGACCCAAAAAATGGGTTACCAGGGACGATGGATCGCAGCAAAATATCTGGCAGATCCAATTCTACGTTGCCGTAATGTTAGTTGGGCACATTATTTTATCATCATCTTTTTCATCAGGAGCATCAGCGACGTCTACAAACCCTAAACCCTGCAGAAGCGGTAAAAACCGCGACCTTGCCTTTCCCAACTTCAACGAAGTATGGCTACGTCTGCGTCTGCGCGTTGGTGGAAAGTAGCGGCAGTAGAGCAGCGGCGGAAGACCAGCAGTAGGCGCAGAGAAGACCAGCAGCGGGCGCGGCAGCGGGTGCAGAAAAAGTCAGAAGCGGTGGAGTCTGAGAAAGGGGTAAATCTGCGCGCGATTGTGTGGGAAGACTATTGCCAGTGGGCTCATCGGTTGGCAGCAGCACCAACGCCTATATCAACATCAAAACCAGCGAAGCAGGACTGCGCGTGAGCGGAAGATTAGCAGTGGCAAATTTGGTAGGTAGGAAATAATTTATTCCAACCATTATCCTACGAAGTTCCATCCATTATCCTACGAAGACACCATTGATTTGGATAAAATAGATGATCCTATTGATGCAAAGTAATTTGGGAGAATTGATATACCAATTAATTGAAGCTTCATTCCACACAAAAACTAGAAATACTAATGGAGGTCTTGATTTGATTGAAAATTTGGGAATTGAAAGTTCTTGTAATAAAAATTTTAAAGGGGATCAATATTTGGAAAGAACTATAAAGAGTGATGTGAAAAAGCTTAATCATATAGAAGATTTCACCTATAAATATTTAAACCTATGGTAAATATAGGCACTAGATACTTGGCTTCATTTTATATTTCTTGTAAATGTTGTAATTTCATGACAATTGTAGACTTTCAATTGAAATGGTGGTTATAACCACTACAAAAGACACATGTCAGATGCAGCATTTTTATCTCTTTTGTGGTTGAA
>MNCI01007017.1:197480-211187 GCA_015680685.1 Gnetum montanum | reverse complement strand
TAACTATTAAGTTTATTTGGAGGTATCTGGGCATTGGTGTTGCTAGAGACCAGCAGGCACCTAAATCCTGTTCGAGGACACTCGTTGACAGTCGCGTCCCAAACGGTCGCCAACACCTTCATGTGCCTTATTGGAATTCATACTGCCTTTGCAATATTAAGCATACTTTGGGTAGCAAGTAAAGGCTCATCGAGGTCATGATCATGGTGCCTACGATGCCCTCTACTAGCCCTTCGTTCATGGGAATGTGCCTCTCTTGAATGTCTACGCCCTTGATCTTGCCTTGTCCGATAGTCCCCTCGATCATTTCAGTCTCGTTGGTCATTTTGGTCACCTCCATCATAGTCTTGTCTCCTACGGTCATGGTCAAAGCCAAAAGAAGAAGATGATGATGACAACAAAGATGAAGAAGAAGGAGGACTAGCACCATCATGATGCCTACCACCACCTCTTTGGTGATCATGACCATGATCATAATCTTTTTTCTTGTCTACATCCCTACATTGACTTGCCTCATTAGATCCTTCTTTATTATTGGGTCCATTCTTACTAGAACCAGGATTGTGAATTGTGCACCACAAGTTCTGATTCTAACCTCCTTCATCAAAGTCAAAGAGAGGAGTTTCACTGAATGGAAAACCCCTAGAGAAGGGTTCCCCATCATCTTTTTGATATAGCAGGAATGAAGAATCATTAAATCCTTTTCCCTTCACAAATTCATAATATTATTCCAACTAGAAATCCTTGAGACATTGTGCCTCAGTGGGATGATAATCCTTGGCATCACTATCTTGCATAACATACTCAGCATGAAGTTTCTAGAGACCCCATCATATAAGCATTTGTTAGAGCATTGCATGAACGGATCAGTTGGGTTGCAACATAATGTTGTCCTCCATGTCATGCCAATATAGTTGTTCATCCTGATGTAGGATGAAGGTGAAATTGGGTACATACTCATCAGGCTGGGCATATACCACGTAATATTGTTAAGACACCAGTTGATGATCTCCATTAGACTTGGACAAAGAAGCACTCCTATGAGAAGAAGACATTTTCAATTAGAAAAAATAAAAATGCAGTGTGCTTTTAGAAATTATTATAGTAATCTTGAAATGTGATATGACTCTAAGGTTCATCTCAATGATTTGAATAATGTTTACTAAATTCTAGATAGTGCAGGAAACAACTAAAAGGTCCTTGGCAATAGCACTAATGATGAGCAGTGAGATACCCCTACGTCCAACCATACAAATCACTAAGGCATTCACACATGATCCAGTCGAATTCCATGGACCTATAGTTCTCCAGTGCACTAGTTCTTCTAAGAAGAGAAATGGGCATTGAGAATGTTCATTCTCTTCCCAACTACACTTGTGAAGCTCAAGGATATGGTTTAAGTGTACTTGAGGTACATGATTTTTATCATTTTATGTTTTATAAGTTTAATCGCCTACAAAAAGAATGAAAGGGTAGAATAATTTAAGATCTAATTCATTCACTGCCTAGCTAGCCTAACACAAGTACCTGTTCCACTTTCCTGGACACATCCTAAATACATATAGCATTGTTGGGCTACCAAATGTTAAACACTGCTGGGTTACCAAACACTATATGTATGCTTGAAGTGGTCATACTGATGTTCATTAATAACTAGAAATTAATTTCTTAATTTAAATGCATTAAAGTAATGTACATGAAAGTAAAGTGCATTAAAGAAAATATTAATCTATTCTCAATGCTGCAAGGATTATCAAAAGGATTTGTTTTTATTTCCATCACATTACTATGCTTAGGTACATCAATGTTGGAGCAAATATCCATAAACACTCAGACTCCTGTTGCAAGCACTTAGAAAATATTCTAACTCTAGAGAAAACAAATTGCAAGAGTTTCGCTACTCCATGCAAAAACTATGAAAAACAATCTCTGAAAATCATGAGCCCAAGTGCTATGTTTATAGGCCAGTGTATACCCACGATATCGAATATCCAACATCACGTCCTTGGCTCCAAAATCGGGTATCCGATGTCGTAGCTCTGATATTGGGTATCCAATATTGAAGAGTGTTAAAAACATGACTCATCACCAGGGTATTTGAGAAAGAGAGACTTTTAGAGAAAGTCATAAATAAATTCTAGAAGCACAACTATTAGGTGCATACATTGAAGCACAACTTGTAGAAGTTCCATTAAAGAAAATCATCAATTGAACCATGCAACTATGTATTAAGTTATCTAAAGATAAAATTTTTTGGGATCATCTAGGATGTGGCAATACAACAACTCCTCTTGTGTCATCCATGTAGGAGGTATAAGAGATAAGAAAAATAGAAGTAATAGTGCTTAAGTTGTAGGGGTGTGTTGAAGTTTATGGGATTTTTTATTTAAAGTTATTCAATTTAACCATCTCTTACATTAAAAATCTTAATGGTTTATAACAAGTATTCAGTTTTCCTACTAACTTTGAAATTCCTTGTCTTTAAGAATTTGCAATAAGTCAAAGTGTTCAATTCTATTATCTTCTACATAAAAAATTGACATTTTACAATGAGTCCATTACTTGAAAGCTTAGTGCTTGTTATCTTCTACATAAAAAAGTGACATTTTACAATGAGTCCATCACTTAAAAGCAAGGTTGCAAGAGAGTGGCTACACTAGGTTAGAACCAAGGACTCATGACTTGAGAAATAAGCACTTTACCATCATAATGCTAGCTATGTAGATATGTCTAATAACAGTTCCCTAATAGAAATTTCAAGAAATTAATTNATAAGTGGGATAATTTCAATCAGGACATTGAAACATTGATAGAGATTATCTCTTTTATATTTTCCAAGAAGCTATTAAAAATGTTTTCCTTAGTAAAAATATTAATAAAGGTGTGATTGGTCTTCTTCTAAAGAATGAACATCTTGAATATATAGGTAGACATATCTTAAATAATATTATTGTAGCTTGGGAGAAAATGCAATGGGCTTTTGATACTAACTAAGACATTACTTTTATTAAGTTATATTATGCTAAAGAGTATGAAAAGATTGAATGGCATTGCATTATTTATTATCCTTGGAAATTGGGATTTGGTGATTATATTACTCATCTTATTTATACCCTAATTACTAATGCTAACTCTTAAGTTGCTAAAAATTTTGGCTTCAGTTCCTTATTTTTTCTTCAATGGTTAGTTCATTAAAGTTATTCTCTAGCTCCCTATCTTTTTATTATTGTAGCAAACTTTCTTTCACATAATTTGCATTGTGATTTGCAAAGGAATATCATCAAGGAAATTTCAATTAATGATCAATGTATAAGATTACTTAAAATGTACTTTGCAAATGATTTTTTAATGATAACAATTCTCTACAACTTATTAATATTTTGTTGGCCAGAATAATGAATTATTGCATGTTATCTAGCTCTCATATTAATTACCAAAAATTTGTTTATTGCAATAGCATTATTGATAAGTGGGTTATTCTCAAGCCTCATATAATCTTGAAAAATCAATTATCTTTAAAATTTTAAGAATATCTATTTCCTTTGAGCCTTATTTGAATATTTCTAAACCCTTATATTTCCATACCAAATTTCAATTAAATGATTTAAAAATCTTAAAAATTGAGGTAAATAACCTAGAACTTATACAAGTGCATACCTTCTAGAAATCTTTTAAGCTATTCATATAAATCAAAAGATGGTTTAGTAGATGACATAGAAGCATAGGTTTCACCTAAATAACCACTTATTGAATTTGGTAGCATTAAACATTATTCTAATCAAATTGTTGAGAATGCAATAAAGGAAGGGAAGAAGTAGAGATTGGAATCTTTCAACAAAGTCAACAATGAAGAGAGCCTCTTACATTTATAAAGTGACTCATGATGTCCTAGTATCACATGCATGCATGCATGTCGATGGGTTAGTGATGAGCCACAATATCGCATACATGATATTGCATACGCAATATCGCATCTGCCACATGATATTGCATCCTGCCTCATCTTTTATAAATTAGAGGCAGTGCCCTTTGTTATAAGGAGTTAGACGTATACCCTTTGCCAAATTCTTGCAATTTTGTTATTCTAGAGTTAGAATTATTTCTGTGTGCCCGCAGTGGGAGTCATAGAGTGAACGGATCTTTATTCGAACAATTTGTACCTAAGCACAATTTTTTCTACAGCAATAAAGAAGAACTTTATGATAAACCCTGCAACATATAGATTCAACAAATTAGTAATTAATTATTGTTTAATGCTTTCCTAGTTAATTGATATCTTTCTCAACCTTCAACCCTCTTAGTTAAATACACTCAATACAACCGCCTTGAGCATGCATGTAGCGCTTGGTAACCCAGTAATGATTAGAGTTTGGTAATCCCAGTAGCGTTGCACTGGTTCAAGATGTGTACGGCAAGTGGGAATAGATACTGGTGTTAGGAACATTTAGAACTTAGTTAATGAATAGTTAATGTAAGTTAGTCACTTAGTTCTCTCTCCCTTTCCTTTATTAGCATAAGACATAAAAAATATATAAGCTATAAAAAATCATATACCTCAAGCTTATTTAACCATACAACCATGACAATACAAGTAAGTTTGGGAAGAAAACGATTGATTAACCCTAAGGGTTCCATTAATGTGTGTAAGCACTTAGTCCTTGGAGTTTGATCTGATTACACGTGAAATGCTTGTATTCGTATGGTTGAGTGTAGGGGTACCTCACCACTCATCATTGGCGCTATTGCCAGGGACTTAGTTGTTTGTGCGCTACATAGAACATAGGAAATCATTCATATCGTTGGAACATTAGAATGAACCTTTAGGGTTAATCAAAGGAAGACAAGACAATGGTACATCGCACACCGAACAAGATAAGATGTCTTCTTCTTCGCATAAGAGCACTTCACCACCTAGGACTAACACAAGAGGCAGTTGGCGGCATAAGACACATAATCAAGATCTACCAATTCCTCAACAGTTTCATGTGGTATATACTCATCTTAATGAGTATGTACCTGATTTCACCTTTATTCTCCACCAAGATGAACAACTGCGTTGGAGAGACTTGGAGGGTAACATAGTGTTACCTCCAGACCGATCAGTTTTCAACATGCTCCTTTGTGCTCTCACACGAATAGGCATGACACTTTATACGTAGAATATGTTGCCTGTGATCATGACACAAGGGACTATCATCCCATAGAAGTGCAATGTCAAAGGGACTTGCGACAAGAGAGATACCATACATCCTTGAAGGGTAAATGGCCCCATGACGCTTCGCATGTTTTGAGCAAAATTGAGGATGGTGAACTTGCTCCAACAGGTTCCCCAAAAAATGATGTTCCTCTTCCTAACACTAGTCAGGAGGTGGTGTATCAAAACCTTCACTCCACTATTCACAACCCTGGTTTTGATACCCACGAACATGAAGTGTTCAAAGAAGGAACACAAACACATGATAAGGGTGGACGTTCTAATCGTGATCACGATTGAGGTCAAGACCACCGAAGAGAAGGTACGAAACACCATCATGATGATGGTTCTCCTTCTTCTTCACCTTCATCATCACCGTCACCCTCTCCTTCACTGTCCAGACGCAGTCATAAGGAAACCAATCGTGAGGATAAAGAAAAACAAAGTGAAAAACATCAAAGAGATAGTCAAGAATGAGGATGAGGGCATTCTAAAGAATCAAGGCATGGAAGAAGGGAGAGTAGGGAACTGCGTAGACACCATAGACACTATGAATGAGACGATCACGAAGAACCCCTACTTGCAACTAGAAGCATGCTAGATATAACAAAGGCTATAAGAGTTCCAACAAGGCACCAAAAGGATAGTAGGATCAAGAGGTTAAACATGAACAACATCCCACGATTTGAAGGGGGATACAACGCTGATCCTCAAAATCATTTACAAGAATTCCATGATGCATGTGCCTTGAAAAACATAAAAAACAAATGGCAAAAACTAAAGTTGTTCCCAAGGATACTAGTGAAAGAAGCTAAAAGCTGGTACTAGTCCTTAGAACCAAAATCCATTTGGAGGTGGAGTACAATGTTAGAACTATTCAATGATAAGTACCAAGGATGGAAGAAAGGAAATCACGAACCCTTGGATGCTACCATGGGCCACTATTACGCACTGTTACCTCGTTGCCCTGGCCATGGTCATTCACAACGAGATCAACTATGCCATCTTGTGGATGGACTTAGGCATGAAACAAGAAGAACCCTTGGGACGTATGCCCAAGAAAGGTTATCAGAGCTTAGGTCTCATCAAATTCATAGATTGCTAAAGCAAGTGGCCAAAGAAGAAGGTGAGCTATGAAAGAGAGAAAGTGCGGAAGAATACAACTGAGATCCTTCCCTCCGAAAAAGGGGAGTGAGATTTTGTGAGGAGGAAGAAGAGTCACCACTCGAAGAGATGGTGAATAGGAAAACTTTGCCTCTCCAAAAGTTAATAATAGAAGTATCAGCAAAGGTAGAACAAATGTGGGACTCCTTGGATAGTAGGTTTGAAACTGTTCTTAAAATTGTAGAGGAGTCTAGGGAGCGAGGTTGTGACCACGACAAAAAGAAAAAGAGAGAAGTTAAAAATGCACGTAACAAGGGTAAGGGAAAAATGGCCATCACAGAAGCAGTTGTGGATTTAGACACGAACAATGATGGTGGATGCAAAATATGCCAATACAACCATCCTAAAGGATGTTTCCTAGTGATCTCACATCTACAAGAGTTTGGGGTGTATGCACTCAACCCACAACTAAACAAATGGCAAGCATCCTAATGGTTACCTTATCCCCAAGGCAATCCAAGGTAGTTCCACCAACCTTCAACATATTATCTAAGTGGAACTCCACCACAACCCATTGAGCAACATCAATAGTGGCAATATCCATAGTCATGGGGGATGCCACCACTAAGGCAACAATACCCCTACTGATAACTCGACGCATATGGCTACTACATGCAACATCTAATCTCTCCACGTGACTTTGTTGGTCACGTTACACCACAACATCACTACCAAGCTCATGAGTATTATAGAACTCCTTCTCCTAGGGAAGATAACCCACAAACATACCATCCTTCAAATCCATCTGCAGTTCTCACACCGATAGCTCCATTACCACCCACTCCAGCAATGAAAGGGAAACTCCCTACTCAACCACAGCAACACAATGTTGTAAGGGCTTTGAATCCTCAACTCGTTGTTGGTTCTGACAACCATATGAAGAAAAGACCTTTCTTCAGAACCAACAGTCCAACCAAGCCCTTACAACCACAAGTAGTTGAACCTTTGAACGCCTCCCCATCAAATAAGGCTTCAAAGCTCCCTTCAAACCAAACATCGAGCTCAATGCATACGGTTATGTTAACACATGTCGTAACTAACTAGATCAAGATTGGCCACCTTCCCAGGAAATTCTCTAATCCTAGAAGCCCTCTAATCTATCTCAAAATCACTGGGAATGAGCCATGCAAGGCTCTTCTAGACTCAGGGTCTGGAGTCAAATTAATATCACAAGAAATGTACAAATCCTAGAACCTGCCTCCATTAAAAAAAAGCAATATTTTCCTAGAGCTAGCCAACCAGTCCATCACTATTCCCTTGGGACTAGTGGAGGACATTGTCACCACTGTGTGTGGGTGGTCATACCTAGTTGATTTCCTAGTGATACAAGTGAGTAATGGTAAAGGGGACTTCCCAATAATAATGGGAAGGGCATGGCTAAGTACTATAGATGCATGCCTAGGAATCTGTGATCTTTCCGTGAAAATATCTAAGGAAAATACTTTTTGAAAGATCAAGAAGAAGAAGGTTCCATGCATCGCATACAGTGATACAGGGTGCAATTGTGTGCAAAGATCATGGGTTGTGCGAAGTTTAGCATTGCCTACATGCAACCGGTGTGCACAAGACATTAATATACAAAAGTGCCTGTATGCAGCAGCCACACAACAAGAAGAAACCTAGTGGCTGATAGCTGATCAAGAGAGAAACTCACTAACGTGCATGGAACTAACTGAGTGAATAACTTGCGCTTATATTGAAAGCATAGATGCACTAGAGAAAGTCCGCTGCCAACTTCCAAACATTAACCTTGAAAACATCAACTAGGGGGAGTTGGAAATCCCTAAAAAATTCAAACAAGAGCCCCTAGAATTGAAACCATTTCCCATCGATCTAGAATATATGACCCTTGAAAATGGAAAACTGGTAATCATCAACGTAAGACTTGCTTCCAAACAAAAAGGAAGCCTGCTGAAAGTCATAAACAAGTGGTCAAAAGCCTTTGCCTGGTCATATCCCAAATTAACTAGAATAGATCCTAGGATATGCCAGCATAGGATTTACACTGACCCCTCCATGAAACCTTGAAAACAACTACAGAGGTGATTGAACCCAAAATTGAAGCAAGTAGTAAAAGAAGAAATAGAACAGCTTCTTAAATCTGGGTTCATATATCCCATTGCTAATAGTGAATGGGTTAGCCCTCTGGTGATCATGCATAAAAAGGGAGGCAAATGGAGGGTGTGCATAGATTTTAGGCTACTGAACATGGCAACATTTAAGGATCACTTTCTGTTGTCATTCATTGACCAAGTCTTAGACACCATAGCAGGGCATCACTATTATAGTTTTCTAGACGACTATAGTGGATACAACCAAATATGAATAGCCCTAGAAGACCAAGCCAAGACAACGTTCACCAGTCCTTGGGGAACGTTTGTGTATAGACAAATGCCATTTGGCTTGTGCAATGCTCCTGCCACGTTTCAATGCCTACTTCTAAGCATATTCCAACAACAGATAGGGAACGGAGTGGAAGTCTTTATGGACAACTTCTCCACCTATGGAACAAGTTTTGATCAAGCCCTAGACCAATTAGAGCAAGTGCTGAAAAGATGCATAGAAACCAACTTAAGGCTCAATTGGTAGAAAATCCATTTAATGGTCCAAGAAGGCGTATTACTTGGGCATAAGGTTTCACATTCAGGAATAGAGGTAGACCCAGATAAAGTTAGGGTCATCCAAGGAATCACCCATCAACCAGAAACTGTTAAAGACATTCAGTCATTCCTTGGACACATTGGCTATTATAGGAGATTCATTGAGAACTTCTCCAAGATTGCCAAACCGTTGGTAGAGCTAACAAAGAAGGATGCACCTTTTGAGTGGACTAGGGAATGTGAACGAGCATTCCAAACTCTGAATTATAAGAACTCCCATTCTACAAGCTCCTGACTAATCCATACCATTCCACATAATGATTGACATGTCCAATTATGCTTTGGAAGTTGTGCTTGCATAGTTAGATGACCAAAAACATCCTTACTACATCCACTGTGCAAGTAGAAGTATCGTCGGTGCACAACTTAACTACACAACTACAAAGAAATAATTAATGGCTATAGTGTTTGCACTGGATAAGTTTAGGCACTATGTGTTAGGTTACAAAGTGTTCATCCATAGAGATCATAGTGTAATCTGGTTCCTCATGAACAAGCCAACGGTTAGCCATTGTATTATACGATGGTTGGTAATCCTACAAGATTTCGATCTAATGATGATCAATTGAAAAGGCACCGAGAATGTAGTTGTAGATCATTTATCTTAGTTACACTAGGACAAAAAAGAGGATGATTATGTAATGTCTGATCATTTTCCTAATGAAGCCCTCTTTGCTGGTGTAGTGAATAACCAACCCACATAAACAAACTGGTATAGTAGCATTCTCACCTATCTTCTTACTCAACAAACACCACAAGAGCTAAACTTTAGGAAGAAACAACAGTTTCTTCACAGAGCCAAGTACTTCATAGAGATCAATGGACAACTTTACAAAGTGTGTCCTGATGGCTTGGTTTGATGGTGTGTGCCCGAGGTAGAGCAACTGAGAGTTCTCCAAGATGCTCATCAGGGCCCTTGTAGGGATCACTATGCGGGGAGACAAACAGCTATTAAGATCTTGCTTGCAGGATATTGTTGGCCAACATTATTTCGGGATGCCCATCAATTTGTTCAATCTTGTGAGCGCTACCAACATGATGGGGGAATGACTGCTAGAATGGAGGATCTGCAACAATGGATTCAACCTTTAGAACCCTTCGACATTTGGGAAATAGACTTTATGGGGCCCATTACAGTAATGTCCAATGGAAAAGCTTACATTGTAGTTACCATAGACTATCTAACGAAATGGGCTGAAGCAATTGCTGTTACAGGCTACACATCATCTATAGCTACACAATTTGTGCAACAACAAATCATAAATAGGTTTGGGGTGCCATGTGCACTTATTTCAGATAATGAAACACACTTCACAGGTGCAACTTTTCAGAAGTTAATGCAATGCTTAGGGGTTGAACATAAATTGACTACACCTTATCACCCCCAAGCTAACGGACAAGCTGACGTCACCAACAAGGAGATCACTAAAATACTAACTAGGACAATTAGTAAGTATAGGTGAGATTAAAGCGCTAAACTGAATGATGCTCTTTGGGCATACCTCTCCACCTAGAAACTTCCTATAAGCTACTCTCCCTATGAGTTAGTTTACGGAAAGCTTCCAACACTTCCGATTCAAACCAAGCTCTGTACACTATCCATGGCTTATGACCTCCACCTCAATCTTGATCTAGCACAAAAACAAAGGTTTGTAACTTTAAACATGCTAAATGAAAACTGATTAGCTGCCTTGTCATCAAATGAGTTTCACAAATCATATAACAAGCAACGTCATGACTTGAAGATTTGAAAGGTTAAGTATCAACCAGGAGATAAGGTTCTCTACTAGAATCCCACACATGTGCCGCAATGCACAAAATTTCAAACACTATGGGAAGGACCTTACATTATTCATACAACCTTTCCTTCAGGGGCCATGACCATATACAAACCTGAGAGCCCCAACAAGAGATTGTTAGTCAGTGTGCAATAGACCAAACCCTTCCATGAATGTAGAACGGTCAGTGTACATAACACCTTTGAGAAGGGACGACCCTGCTCACTCTTTCGAATCTCCTCCTTCCAACTCAATCATGGGGGAGACGGCCACCTCTGCTAACCATTTGAAGCCCTCAGTTCCTTTTTAAGTTTTTGTTTTACACATTTTTGTTTTACAAATTTCTTTAGCTTTTCTTGTTTTTGTTTTGCAACATCGTTTATACTTTTTCATTTCTTTGTGTGATTGTTTGTTTTTGTTTTTGTTCTTGTTCTTGTTCTTGTTTTTGTTCTTGTTTGTTATTTTTTTTTTTTGTTATATTCATCACCTAATAAGTGCTCCTGATGGTGGTATGAACTGTATTCTATTGATTGCTAATGTTTGGTTTTTACCTTTGAGTTATAATGTTAACACTAAGGTATGGTTCTTTTGATATAACAGAAAATGAGTCCACGTCATCCATGCATTCATGAATTTCTATGGTCTCTTTTGGCTTGGAACTATATAGTCCCTTTCTTTAATAATAAAACTATTAACGAATTGGTGGCTGGGCATTTTTCAAACTAAAGAAGGACTCAAGGACTGAAAAGGGTGTGACTTCAAGGGGATTTGATGCATTTGTGCTAGCTATTCTCTTGGATACTTGGATGTTTTCTTCTTGAGTTTTCCTTACCATTCTGACATTGCTCCATTTTCAGGAAGCTAAGCTAATAAAAATAAGTCTTTGTTGGCTCTTACGCAAATTAAAAAAAAAACACAACACAATGAGAATTCAAAGCACACCCCTTAGACAAAATAATCATCTGAGCTACAAGCACTAGTTATGGAACTAAACAAACATGTTCCCTCTACCTAAGGCCCTCTCTTGCTTCCTAATTTTCCCTTTCTCGTATTCCTCGAAATGATGGTGACTCTTTGGCAGAAGCATTCTTGTTACTTCAAGTGGATGGATTGGCCAAATGTATTAATGCGAAGTCCCTGGATGTGGATTGTTTGAGCTTGGATTGGAAATGAGATCTACTCAGTCACATTAACCATAACTACACAAGGGGTTGTACACCACCTTGTTCTTGGGACTATATTCCATTCTCTTCTCCCCATCATTCTTTCTCCACTTTCCACCTCATTGTTGGTTGTATCAATAGTTTATATTTTGGTTGATGCATTGTTTTCTCTTTGGTGAATTCTTAGGGTTAAGTCTTTAACTCTTACTCCCAAATGACATTTTTAGAGGTTAAGGATCTATTCCAATTAATTCGGGATATGACCAGGCAAAGGATTTTGACCACTTATTTATCACTTTTAGTAGGCTTCCTTTTTGTTTGGAAGCAAGTCTTGCGTTGATGATTACCAGTTTTCCATTTTCAAGTGTCATATATTCCAAACCGGTGGGCAATGGTTTCAATTCTAGGGGCTCTTGTTTGAATTTTTCAGGGATTTCCAACTTCCCCCAGTTGATTTTTTCAAGGTTAAGATTTGGAAGTTAGCAGCAAACTTGCTCTAGTGCATCTATGCTTTCAATATAAGCACAAGTTATTCCCTCAGTTAGTTCCATGCACGTTAGTGAGTTGCTCTCTTAATCAGATATCATCCACTGGGTGTCTTCTTGTCGTGTGGTTGCTGCATACAGGCACTTTTGTATACTAATTTTTTGTGCACACTAGTTGCATGCAGGCAATGCTAAACTTCGCACAACCCATGATCTCTGCACGTAATTTCACCTTATATCACTGTATGCGATGCATGTAACCTTCTTCTTCTCGATCTTTCCAAAAACATTTTCCTTAGATATTTCCAAGGAAAGATCATAGATTCCTAGGCATGCATCTATAGTACTTAGCCATGCCCTTCCCATTATTATTGGGAAGTCCCCTTTACTGTCATTCACTTGTATCACTAGGAAATCAACTGGGTACGACCACCCACACACAGTGGTGATGATGTCCTTCACTAGTTCCAAGGGAACAGTGATGGACTAGTTGGCCAGCTCTAGGTGAATATTGCTCTTCCTTAATGGAGGCAGGTAACAGGCTTTGTACATTTCTTGTGATATTAAGTTGACTCCAGAACCTAAGTCCAGAAGAGCTTTTCATGGATCATTCCCAACAATTTGGGGATAGATTAAAGGGCTTCCAGGATTAGAGAATTTCTTGGGAAGGTGGCCAACCTTGATCCAGTCAATTACAGCATGTGTTAACATGACCGTATGCGTTGAGCTCGGTGTTTGTTTTGAAGGGAGCTTTGAAGCCTTATTTGATGGGGAGGCATTCAGAGGTTCAACCGCTTATGGTTATAAGGGCTTGGTTGGATTGTTGGTTCTCAAGAAAGGTCTTTTCTTCATACAGTTTTCAAAACCAATAGCGGGTTGAGGATTCACAACCCTTGCGGCATTGCATTGCTGCGGTTGAATAGGAAGGTCCCCTTGCATTGCTGGTGTGGGTGGTAATGGAGCTATCGGTGTGAGAGCTGCAGATGGATTTGAAGGATGGTATGTTTGTGGGTTATCTTCCCTAGGAGAAGGAGTTCTATAATGCTCACAAGCTTAGTAGTGATGTTGTGGTATAACGTGACCAACAGAGTCATGTGGAGAGATTGGATGTTGCACGTAGTAGTCATATGCATCAGGTTGTTGATAGGGGTATTTTTGCCTTGGTGGTGGCATCCCCCATGATTGTGGGTATTGCCACTGTTGATGTTGCTCAACAGGTTGTGATGGAGTTCCACTTGGATAATATGTTGAAGGTTGGTGGAA
>MNCI01007017.1:149444-197412 GCA_015680685.1 Gnetum montanum | reverse complement strand
TAGGGAGTCCCACATTTGGTCTACCTTTGCCAATACTTTTGTTATTAACTTTTGGAGAGGCAAAGTTTTCCTATTCACCATCTCTTCGAGTGGTGACTTCCCTTTTTTGGAGGGAAGGATCTCAGTTGTATTCTTCCACACTTTCTCTCTTTTGTAGCTCACCTTCTTCTTTAGCTACTTACTCTAGTAATCTATGAATTTGATGAGACCTAAACTCTGATCACCTTCCTTAGGCGTACATCCCAAGGGTTCTTCTTGTTTCATGCCTAAGTCCATCCACGAGATGGCGTAGTTGATACCACTATGAATAACCATGGCCAGGGCAACAATGTAACAATGCGTAATAGTGGCCCATGGCAGCATCCAAGGGTTCGTGATTTTCTTGCTTCCATCCTTGGATTTGCTTCCATAGGTTAGACACTTGGGAGTACGTTTGGTACTTATCATTGAACAGTTCTAACATTGTACTCCACCTCCAAATGGATTCCGATTCTAAGGACCGGTACCAACTTTCATCTTCTTTCACTAGTATCCTTGGGAACAACTTCAGTTTTTTCCATTCATTTTCTATGTTTTGCAAGGCACATGTATTTTGGAATGCTTGTAAATGATTTTTTTGAGGATCAGTGTTGTATCCCCCTTCAAATAGTGGGATGTTGTTCATGTTTAACCTCTTAATCCTACTATCCTTTTGGTGCCTTGTTGGAACTCTTATAGCCTCTGTTATATCTAGCATGCTTCTAGTTATGAGTAGGGATTCTTCATGATTGTCTTGTTCATAGCATCTATGGTGTCTACGCGGTTCCCTACTCTCCCTTCTTCCAAGCCTTACTTCTTTAGAATGCCCTTGTCCTCGTTCTTGACTATCTCGTCTATATTTTTCACTTTGTTTTCCTTTATCCTCATAATTGGTTTCCTTATGACTGCATCCGGACACTGAAGAAGAGGGTGAAGGTGATGATCAAGGTAAAGAAGAAGGAGAACCATTGCCATGATGGTGTTTTCTACCTTCTCTTTGTTGGTCTCGGCCTCGATCGTGATCATAATCAGAACGTCTGCCCTTATCATGTGTTTGTGTTCCTTCTTTAAACACTTCGTGTTTATGGGTATTAGAACCAGGGTTGTGAATAGTGGAGTGAAGGTTCTAATACACCACCTCTTGACCAGTGTTAGGAGGAGGAACATTGTTTTGTGGGGAACCTATTGAAGCAAGTTCACCATCCTCAATTTCGCTCAAAACGTGCGGAGTGTCATGGGGTCATTTACCCTTCAAGGATGTATGGTATCTCTCTTGTCACAAGTCCCTTTGACATTGTGCTTCTGTGGGATGATAGTCCCTTGTGTCATGATCACATGCAACATATAATGCATATAAAAGTGCATGCCTATTCGTGTGAGAGCACAAAGGAGCATGTTGGGAATTGATCGGTCTAAAGGCAACACTATGTTACCCTCCAAGTCTCTCCAACACAGTTGTTCATCTTGGTGGAGAATAAAGGTGAAATTAGGTACATACTCCTTAGGATGAGTATATACCACACGAAACTATTGAGGAACTGGCAGATCTTGGTTACGTGTCTTATGCCACCAACTGCCTCTTGTGTTAGTCCTAGGCGGTGAAGTGCTCTTATGCCAAGAAGAAGACATCTTTTCTTATTTGGTGTGCGATGTACCATTGTCTTGTCTTCCTTTGATTAACCCTAAAGGTTCATTCTAACATTCCAATGATATGAATGATTTCCTATGTTCTACATAGCGCACAAACAACTAAGTCCCCGACAACAGCACCAATGATGAGTGGCGAGGTACCCCTACACTTAACCATACAAATACGAGTGTTCCACACGCAATCCGGTCGAACTCCAAGGACTAGGTGCTTACACACCTTAATGGAACACTCAGGGTTAATCAATCGTTCTCTTCCCAAACTTACTTGTATTGTCACAGTTTTATGGTTAAGTAAGCTTGAGGTATATGATTTTTTATAGCTTTTATATTTTTTATGTCTTATGCTAATAAAGGAAAGGGAGAGAGAAGTAAGTGACTAACTTACATTAACTATTCATTAACTAACTTCTAAGTGTTCCTAACACCAGTATTCATTCCCACTTGCCATACACATCCTGAACCAGTGCAATGCTTATGGGATTACCAAACGCTAATCGTTACTAGGTTACCAAGGGCTACACGCATGCTCAAAGTGGTCGTACTGAGTGTATTTAACTAAGAGGGTTGAAGGTTGAGAAAGATATCAATTAACTAGGAAAGCATTAAATAATAATCAATTACTAATTAGCTTAATCTGTATGCTGCAAGGTTCATCATAAAGTTCATCTTTATTGCAATACACAAAATTGTGCTTAGGTACAAATTGTTCGAATAAAGATTCGTTCACTCTATGACTCCAATTGTGGGCACACAGAAATAATTCTAACTCTAGAATAACAAAACTGCAACAATTTGGCTAAGGGTCTAATTCTAACTCCCTGGAACAAAGGGCACCGCCTCTTATTTATAGAAGATAAGGCAGGATGTGATATCGCGTATGCGATATCGTGTGGCATACGCACGATATCGCGGCTCATTAGTTAGGGGGTGGGGTTGGATAATAGAGGGTTTTGGAACCTCAAAGTAATTGTAATATAGTTTGATTAGAACTTTATAACTTAGAATTTACCACCAGAATCAAATCCATGACATAGAGCTTTTAAATCAAGAGTCTTACCTCTAGGCTAACACCTATTATTCATGATGTCATAGTATCATGGTTGAGTCCATTATGCATGATACCTAGAGTGTAAGATCTATACTTATTGAGAGCTGGTAATTTTAGACTTAATCATTAGAAAGAACAAAACACTAAAAGGAGGATATTAAATGCATGCCAAAAATGATAAGCATGTATTTTTTAAGGTGTGAAGATAGTACTCCATAGTTAGTGTGGAGTGTTAATATAAAACCTTAAGATATCATTCACTCAGTGATTTTTTCAAACTTAACATTAGAAGTTTTTAGTTATCTAATCAACTAAGAAATTGAAATCACATTTGAGACATAATTCTTTCCCCAAAACCCAAAATTCCTAATATTGAGTTTCGGACTTTTGGCAAATTCTCTCAATGGCTTATTGATTTTGAGGGTTTCTTACAAAGTTAATGTAACAAAATCCTTTTAGTGAAGAATGATCTAAAGATAGAAAATTCTAATGTCTCTCAAACTATAGAGACTATGAAGAATTACGAAGCTTCTAATTTTCTTTTACCTAATGATTTATATTAATCCCTGTCAAAATATATAGCTTCATGATACATATTTCTGGTGATTATTAGATTTATTCACTTGAATAAGGGTTTTATACTAGTGATTTAGGTTATTATTAAATGCTATGGAATTAATGTTTTACATATTCGCTATTTTTCCAAATCTTTTTTGCATGTTGAACTAGCCAATTCAAAAACGGTTGAGAAATCATTGGATCTTATAGTTTTTATGAATCAATGTAATGCTTTTATTACTCAAGAATAAAAAGTGAATTGTGATCCTTATTCTTCTAATTACTATAAAATTTCTTACTGGATTGAATTAGAAAATATTCCATTTATTTTTCAAAGTGTTGAAAGTGAAATTATTGGCAATATTGGCATGATCTTGAAGATAAAGTGGAAAACATTACTAGATGATATCTAGCACACATGTTTTTTGTAGAGATTGGTTTATGGTAGAGGAAGACAAAATTAAAACTCAAGGCTGGTAATAAGTGTTATTCCTAGAAAATTACAAACTATAATTTGCAAGGATATTGTAGATATTGTCATCATGAAGGTCATGTTATTGGAATTTATTCTTTTTTTAATCAAAAATTTGTTCATGAGGAAAAGAAACAACAATATTCAAAAAAGGTAAATAATAGAAGTTTTCAATAGGCACATACAAAATCTTCTTTAATAAGTTCCTAACCTTTTACTAATCCTTTTAATTCTAAAAGTACTAGTAAACTTTTAATATCTAAAGAGAATTTGTCTTTAGAAATAAAGAATTTTTTAATAGGGATGAGTGATGAGTGGCAAGGTACCCCTATGCCCAACCATGTGAATCACAAGCATTCACATGTGATCTAGTTGAATTCTGTGGGCTTTGTAGTTTCTGGTACACTAGTCTTCTAGGAAGTGAATCTTTGCCTTAAGGTTAATCGTTGTCTTCCTAATTACACTTGTGACATACACTAGTATGGTTAAGTGTAATTCAGGCATCTGATTTTTATCATTTTATATTTTATGGTTTGGTGTTCAAAAGGAAGATAAAAGTAATTAGATTAACTAATTAAGTAATATCTAACTAGTCCTAACATAAGCATTTGGTTCCACTTTCCGCACATGTTCTAAACCCACATATCCACTATTGGGTTACCAAGTGCTATGCTACTAGGCATACCAAGCAATAACGCTATTAGGATTACCAAGTGAATACGTGTTACGCTCGAAGCGATCGTACTTATGTGTTTAATCTATCTTGCTTAATTACTTCATTAACTTAATTACTAGAAAATATTTAATAAATAATTGAAAACATTAAATGCATAAATATAATATTTAATCTATCTAAAGTGTTGCAAGGTTTATCAAAAAGCACGTCTTTATTACCGCACACACTATCATTCTTAGGTACAACAATTTTCGAATAAAGATCTATACACTGAATGACTCCTACTATCGACACTCGGAGAAAAATTCTAACTTTCAAATGAACAAACTGCAAGAACTTCGCTGCTACTAAAATCTCAATTACCATAAATGTGGTTGGTGGATGTGTATTTATAGAAGAATATAGACACTACATTGATGGGGCCTTGTATGATGCATCGATGAGGCCCAGTTGACGAGGCCTTGTCAACACAGCCAATAGAAGTACAACTTATCATACCCCCACGACAAAATTAGGAAGGTATGGGATTATTGATTGACCTTTCACAAACAAAATAGACTAACTGACTTGACAAAAATGAAGTGCCCAGGTGTATGGATCAACACATTACAAAAATGGTGTTTACGACATAAAATTGAACAACATGACATGACTCTTCAAAATTGGACAACACGTTCCTTGATGGCGTGAAGTTTGGTGGAGAAGATCAAATAGTCCAAAGTAGTGGTGGCTCCTAAGGTTTTGAGGGACCTTCTCCGGCTTCATGCACGTACAACGGTCGAGGTGGCTACAGGTATCCTGCTACTATTGCAACTTCTAGGGGGAGGCAAAAAGCATCCAGCAATGCTTTCATTTTCTCCTCCTTACTTCTAAGATTGTGCATTGTCCATGTAGCTTTGCCAATGTGGATCGAAATAAGCATATCCCAAGGACACAAAATTACTAGAAACATCTCCTTTTGCATTGATAAACTAGGTAGTGAATTGTTTGCATTCAATGTCAAACACTCTAACTATATCCTTCAGCCCTTGGTAATCATTCATCCTTTTAGCTAGGTTATCAATAATTGATTATTGATATGTGAAGCATGCTTTGAGAACTTCAAGTTCAACATTTGCAATCTCAAGCTTTTGCTTGGTGTCTTTATGGTGCTTGAACTTTGCCTCATATAACAAATACAAGGTAGCAACTTATTTTTCTAACTTTGACCATGGTCGTCTAGCAATTAGCATAGCTAGGTTTGCATAGCGAAGATTAGCCAACTCCATGTACTCTATCATTTCTTCTATTTACAACTCCTTTAGGAAGATCTTTGTTTTGTTGTAGGCATCAATCCCATCAACAATGGACTACCAAACTTCTTTCCCTTGTTGGAGTTGCTAGAGGAAATAATTTATTTTCATCTTCACCATTTAGATGTGCTTCTTGTTGACTTCCTTCTGTAGGCCAACCTGGTCTCTATAGTGATCTTTAACTTTTTCAAACTTTAAGACTTCATTCTTCCAGGCCAAAATTTCGATAGTAGATTTCTAGCACAGGGCATGAGCTTCCAACATTGACAAATTCTGATTCTCTGTGGCCAATCTCCTTAACTTAGTGCACCCTAGCAAGTTGTTGCTCATGTTGTTGATGAATAAATTCTTGCATTCCTTCTGGGCATCAACATTGCATAGGTGATGATTTTGAATAGTCAAAGTCTCATTCTCTTGGCACATCTAAGCCAAGTCCTTCTAAATTGAATAAGTCTTTGTCTTTGCTATGGACTAGTTAAATATGGTCATTACTACCTCCTCCTCAACCTTCCTGAATCATTCTTAAAGTTTTTAGAAAGCTTCATCTCTGGTTGTTGTTAGGCTAAGGATTACAAGATCAGTAAGGCAAGCATGTAATTTGGCAACCTCCGTAGCCAAGGATTGATTTTGTGCTTGAGTCATTTTAAGTTGCCCCTCGAAAATGATGCACTTGCCTATTGCATCTAGCAGCTCCGAATGGATTGCAATGATGTTTTATGAAAAATCAAAACTATCTAGAATCAATTACCCAATTCCTACTAGTCAATCCAACAATTCTTCATGTTGGGATACATTCAACTTTTCACTAACTATGCCTATGAATGTCTACACATCTTGAAGTGCAGATACATCTAGTACAAATGCTGCAGGTGCATTCAGTGCTTTAGCTACATGGTCAATGATCACTTCAGCCACCGTCTCCTGCCCTTAGGACTACATCACTAAGATAGTTTCCCCTTCACCTTCCTCCAATTGCATTGAGAAGGCGGTGGCATTTCTAGAGATTTCTAGGAATAAATGGTATTGTGATAAGGACACTGTCACCTCTCAAGCATTGGGATCCAACGTTATGAGAAACTACATTCATTAGGCAGAGAATATTGGCCCACCCCTCTCCATCTGACTAATTGTTCCAAACATCTCATTAAGGTGACTCATTGCTGGTTGATACACAGATGGATCTGCATCACTCGTCCCTATGTGTTGCTCGCTCAAGAACTGCTTTCAAATTTTGTATAGGTGCTCAATGGCTGCACTAGCCTCCTGCATTATTTATATGTGGTGGTGGTGGCAACTACTCCTCTTCTTAAGTTATCATTAGCATATTTTCTTTCATAATGTTGGATCATGAGGTCAAAGGAGCATGCCTAATTGTGTCATTTAAATAGTAGATGATTCCTGCCCTTTTGTAGAGTTTTCGAATAAGGCATAGAAAGGGCAAGGTTTTCCTTCCTTGTTCATTTTCTTTGAAATGCTTCTCGATTTTCAAGTAGATGAGTTATGGAATGTTCATAGGAAATTTCCTATTTAGAGTAGTGCATGCTCGAGTGAAGAAGGCGGTCACCTTGTTAGGCCTCACCATTGGATTAAAGTGATGGATCATAATTTTAAAATAGATATGCTCTACCAGTGTGAGCATGTCATACTCCTTACGGTCAACCCTGTACCACAGCTAAGTCCACTTCTTCTTGGCCTCTAAATCACCTTTCATTGATAGCTCTGCCAGCTATGTCCTAATGTCAAGCAACCCCGGTGCTTGCATAATAGCTTTGGCCAAGTAGGATACTTGAATATCCTTAATCTTGACTATGGACCCCAACTTTCAATTATTCCAAAAGAAGTATGTCTCTCCCATGTACCATTCCCTACTAGATGTGATGATTGGCCACATGGAAGAGGTTTGTAGTTGTGTTTTAACTTCCAGTGGATCATTCTCTAGGAATGAACCAAAGTTTATTTCTTGGAGAACTGATTGTTGAATCTCGCAAGACCTGATGATGTCAAGGCAGGCTTGAGTCAAAGTGACTTCAAGCCTTGGCATGAGTCTAGGCACTTCTCCTCATTATGATTGCTCAATGGGCAATTCTTCTTCTAGAATTTTTCAAATAGATTCCACTTCAGGCTCCTCACGAAGAGGTCTCATTGCATGGGTTGCCTCCGATGGTTCTTAGGCTTGTCCTTGTTAGCCCCTTCTAGCTCTGGGCCACTTCTTCTTTGGTTGAAAGGGTTCTCCTTCCTATGGGTGTTTTGATTTTGGTGCCATCTATAATCACAATGAGATCATGTATTAGCAATCATTGTTTAACTTAAAGCAATTGGGATACCTTTATCTCATAAGGATGGTTACACTTGGCTAATTTGTGATTATGGTTGATTTAATTATTCCAAATATTATTTATTTATGTGTTATTGGTAATAATTCATCCTGGAGGTTGTTGAAAGGGTTAACTTTCAAAAAAAAATTGATGTTTGTATATTGTTAAGGTTATTAACCCTTTGGGGAAGTTAGAAAAATTTTCAAAAAATTTCATTGGAAACCTTAAGGTTTGTGGCCCCATTATAAAGATCTGACCTCCAATAAGTGCGGGGTCAAAGAATGGAGTGATTTGGTCAAATAATTGGGAAGTTAAGGGCTCTGGAAGGTTTTGGGCTCTAAAAAATTACAAAATCTCCCCGTGTGTTATGAGGAAAATGACAAAAATTCCTAAGTGCATGGCGGTATATATTGGATTTATGCATTGTGTCGATGGGGCCTCGTTGATGTGGTTAGCTACGTCGATAAGGCCTCATCGATGCAATTGTTAACCACCATAGATGACCATTGACTTTGGTCAAACTTGCGAATACAAAGATTTTTTGAATGAAATTAGGATCAAATGAAAGCTCAAAAGGCCAAGAATAGTATGAAAACATGAGAAGAGGGGGTTGGAGCTCATAAACTTGGAAAAATGAAGAAAATTGATTCATGGGATGAAGGAAATAAAAGGTTAAGGAGCATTGAGTGAAATACACAATGGAATATGCAAAAGATATTATTGTAGTAATGTCAAAGGTAAGGAACCTTAACTAATCAAGCCAAGAGCTATGCAAGTGGGTCCTCCCCATAGCAGTCCCATGCCCTTATTGCCCTTGCATAACCTCAAATAAGGAGTCCATAGGCTCCATAGTCAATTAATGATCATGAAAAGTTAAGGACCAACCAAAAAGAATCTATCTAAGAATTCAAACACATTAGACCAAGACATAGAACATGACAATGAGGTGAGTTATAATAGCATGGATGGATGACAAAGAAGGTGGAATGGAGTTCCAAATTGAGGTCATAAGAAGTCCCTTGTAGAATTTGTATTTAAAATGATCTAAGAAGATTCATCCTTAGTCCAGACCAAAATCATCTCCTTTCAATGACTTCGCATCACCACCCTTGTAGAATTTGTATTTAAAATGATCTATCCACATGAGACACGAGAGTGCTTTCACAAGACAGCCACCATTCCATAAGGAGAAGAAAAGAGAGAAGTAGGAAGTGAGGAAGAGCCTTAGTTAGAGGGAACTTTTAGGATTAGATGCATGTCTTTCTAATCTCATAACCAGTGCTTATAGCCTATTTATTTGTCCAAGGGGTGTGCTTTGAATTCGCATCATTTGTTTTTTGAAATGGGAATCACACCATACAAGAACTTCTTCATTTATTGTGTCTAAGGGGTGTGCTTTGAATTTCCATCATTTTTTTAAAAAAATTTGGATGGGAACCACACCATGCAAAGACTTTATTTGACTTCCCATTAGTGGTTGGAATGGAATAGTAAGAAGTCCATGAAAACCACTCAAGCACCCAAGCAATTAGAAGAGTACAAAGAGTATTAAGTCCCCTTCAAGTCACACCCTTTACAAACCTTTTGAATCCTTCCTAATTCTAGAACTGCCAAGGTCACCAATCGATTAAAAGTTTCTTTAATGGAAGGAACCTCAAATTCCCAAAACAAGAAAAACCATAGAGTTGATTGGATGGGTAAATGACATGGACTCACTACCTATCCATGAGAAATAAACCACGTCATAGTCATTAGACTTTAGAATTCAAAAATAGAAACTAGACATCGACAATCACAACATTAAGCACAAACCATCATTAGTAAACAACATCAACAGCATTGTGTCCTGTGGCAATAAAGTAATTTTATTAGCAAAGCGAGAAAATATCACACTTGAACAAACCAAAATAAAACAAAACAAAGTAAGATATATAAGAAAGTGTAAAATAATCAAGAAAGGTTCAAAGGTACTAATAATGGTGTAAAATTAGAAAAATTTGAAAATCAAAAATTTGTAAAAATCAAAAATGTGAAAAAAAAAAAGTAGAAAAATTGAGAAGCCATATGGATGGTTAGCATAGATGGCCATCTCCCCCACAACTCAGTTGGGAGGAAATCTGAAAGATAGAACATGGTTGTCCATCCATCAAGGTGGTAGTTACACTAGCCTATCTTGGTTCAAGGAAAGGTTTTACTTGTTGGAAGTTGACCAACTGCTTTATATTTGGGCTTTTAAATTTGTAGATTATCATGGTCCTAGAGGGAAAGGTTTGATTAATTATATAAGGTCCCTCCCACAATGTTTGGAATTTTACCTTCTGAGGTACATGTGTGGGTTCCAATAGAGAATCTTATCTCTTAGTTGAAGTTTTACTTTCCTGATTTTGAGGTCATGAAATTGCTTGTTGAATGCCTTATGCACCTCATTCAAAGATAGGGCCACTAATTAGTTTTCATCTAGGACATTTAGGTTGATTAATCTTTCTTTCTGTGCTAAAATTAGGTCAAGATTCAGATCATACGCTATTGAGAGTGTACGAAGCTCAAATTGAATTAGGAGCATTGAAATTTTTCCATACACTAACTCATAGGAAGAATAGCCAATAGGAAGTTTCCATGTTGAACAGTAAGCCCAAAGGGCATCATTAAGTTTTGTACTCCAATCTTTTCTATATTTTCTAATAGTTCCTGTTAATATTTTTGTGATCTCCCAGATGGTTACCTTTACTTGACGGTTGCCTTGGGGTTGGTAGGATATTGTTAATTATGTTCAATCCCCAAGCATTGCATCAACTTTCTAAAAGTGGCACCTGTGAAATGAGTTCCATTGTCAGAAATTAGTGAACGTGGCACCCCAAATCTATTTACAATATTTTGTTGTATAAATCTAGTAGTAGTGGATGATGTACAATTAGTAATGGCTATTGCTTCTATCCATTTTGTGTAGTAGTCAACTATTATAATAATATATGCCTTTCTGTTAGACATGGGTGTAATGGGACCCATGAAGTCAACACCCCATATGTCAAAAGGTTCCAATGGTTGAATCCACTATTGAGGACCTTCCATGTGAGCAGTCATGCCCCCGTCTCATTGACAACATTCACAAGATCGAACAAACTTATGGGTGTCCCTAAAAATTATAGGCCAATAGTATCCTACCATCAAGATTTTTATGACCATGTGTCTCCCTGCATAGTGGCCTCTGCAAGGCCCTTCTTGAACATCCTAGAGAACACGTAGTTGATCTTCATCAGGGACACACCAAAGAATCAGGCCATCTACACACACCTTGTAGAGGTGTCCATTGATTTCCATAATGTATTTGGCCTGATGAAGAAATTGTTGCTTCTGTCTAAATTCAAGATCTTGTGGAATCTCCTAAGTGAGAAGATAAGTAAGGATACCATTGTGCCATGTTATTTTTGTGGGCATTTGTTCATTTATTACTCCTGTAAAGAGAAGTTCGTCTAGAAACTAATCAGAGAGCAGGCTCTACTCCTCTTTATTATCCCATCTTAAGCAAGAGAGGTGGTTAGCGACCACATTCTCGATCCCTTTTTGATCTACCATTGTGAGATCAAACTCCTACAAGATCATGAGCCACTGTATGACATGAGGGCTTACTGTTAGCTTGTTCATAAGGAAGTGGATTGCACTATGGTCTGTGTGCACAAATACTTTGTAGCCAAGCACATAGTGCCTAAACTTTTCCAAATCATACACCACTGCCATTAATTCTTTTTCTATGATGGTCTAATTTAATTGTGCTTCCACAATGCTTTGGCTCACGTAGTGGATGTAGTATGGGCATTTCTTATCATCCATCTGCATGAGCATTACTCCCAAGGCATAGTTAGATGCATCTGTCATGATGTGGAAGGATCTAGACCAGTCTAGTGCTCGTAGTATTAGTGTTTGTATGAGTTTCTCCTTTAACTGTTGGAATGCATTTTCACATTCCTTAGTCTAGATGAAAGATGCATCTTTCTTTGTAAGCTCTACCAACAGTTTTGTGATCTTAGAGAAATTCTCTATGAATCACCGGTAGTAGCCAGTGTGTCTAAGGAATGACCAAACGTCTTTAACTATCTCTGGTTAGCATGTTATTCCTTAGATGACCCTTATCTTTTCTAGGTCTACCTCAATCTCTTTTCATGAAATTCGATGCCCTAGTACAATGCCTTCTTGGACCATAAGATGGTTCTTTTGCTAGTTGAGCCACAAGTTTATTTCAACACATCTTTTCAATACATGCTCAAGGCGGTCCAAGGCTTACTCAAACGTAGTTCCATAGGTGGAAAAATCATCCATGAATACTTCCACACCACTACCGATCTACTGTTGAAAAATACTAAGGACTAGGCATTGACATGTTGTAGGGGCATTGTACAGACCAAATGGCATCTTTCAATATGCAAACGTCCCCCAAGGACACGTGAATGTTATTTTGGCCTGATCTTCTAGTGTAATTTGGATTTGGTTATAGCCACTATAACCTTCCAAGAAGCTATAATAGCAATGCCCAAATATGATGTCCAACACTTTATCCACAAATGGCAATGGAAAATGATCTTTAAATGTTTCCATATTCAATAGCCTAAAGTTGATGCAGACTTGCCACTTTCCACCTTTCTTTGGCATAATTACAAGTGGGATAACCTACTCACTATCCGCAATGGGATAGTTGACCCATGCCTTGAGGAGTTGTTTAATTTCCTCCTTGATGATCTACTTTAATTTAGGGTTCAGCCACCTTTGCAGCTACCTTCTAGGCTTCATGGCTAGGTTAGTGTAACTGCAATGTTGGCATATCCTTGGATTGATTCATGTTAGCTTAGGATATGACCAAGTAAAGGCTATTGGCCATTTGTTAACCACCTTTAATAGCTTTTCTTTTTGTTTAGAAGCAAGTTTAACATTGATTATGACTAGTTTACCATTATTTAAAAATGCATATTCCATCTAGCCAATAAAGTTTCTAGCTCTAAGGGCTCCTGCTTGAAGTTATCAGGGATTTCCAACTATCCCCAATAAGTATCATCATCTTCATTAGAGAGTTGGGAATGAAGTTATTGAAGTTTATCCATGCCTTCAACATAAGCACATGTTAGGCTCTTAGTTTGTTCCATGCGTAATGTGCTACTATCTGAGTCAGCTATCAACCATTGGGTGCCCTCATGTTTTGTGGCTACTACATACAAACACCTTTCAATATTGATTTGTTGTGCATAGTGATTGCATGTTTTGATGCATGTACTTTTGATGGACCAAGTCTTCTGCACGCAATTGCACCTGTTATCACTATACGCAATGCATGAAATACACTTCTTTTCTATCTTGCCCAATTCATTCTCTTTGAAGATTTCTAGAGAGAGATCCCTTATGCCCATGCATACATCGACCATGCTTAACCAAGCTCTTCCCATAATGATGGAAAAGTCACTTTTGTAGTTTTCAACCTTGATCACTAGAAAGTTAGCAAGATAGGACCACACACAAACTGTAGTTACAATGTCCTCTACTAATCCCAGAGGGATAGTAATTGACTAATCAGTCAATTCTAGATAGATGTTACTCTTCTTAAGAGGTGGTAGGTTCCAGGCCTTGTATATGTCATGGGAGATGAGATTAACTCTAGAACCAAAGTCAAGAAGATCCTTACATGGCTTATATCCAGTGATCTACAGGTAAATGAGTGGACTTCCTAGGTCAAATATTTTCATGGAAAGATTGCCAGCCTTGATCCAGTCAGAAATAACATGAGTTAGCATCATAATGTGAATCTGAGGTGGCACTTGGTTTGAAGGGCACTCGAAAGTATTTAATGTAGAGGATGAGGGTATTGGAGATGCAGGAAAATTAGCCACACTAGGTTGTGAGGGTTGAAGAGGACTTTTGGATGAGAAAAAGGATCTTTTTCAAGATTGATTGTCCGAACCAGTTGGCTAGAAAGTTGATTGTGAATGTACAACCCTTGTAGCATTTTGTTATTGTGGTTTTGGAGGAATCTCACCCTGCATGGATGGAGCAGGAGGTAACCGGGTTGAAGGTGGAGGTGTCTGTGCAAACAAATGCAAAGGGTGATATGGATATGGGTTTTTCCCTCAAGTAGATGGTGAATGTGTTCGATGGTACTCTAGAGGATAATAGTGATGCTAAAATGAGGTATGACTTGCAGAACTTCTTAGAGAGATGAGTTGCTAAACATAGTACCCATATCGATCTGGTTGCCATCCCCCATGATTATAGTTAGTACCATTTTTGATAGTGTTCATAAGGTTGTGGAGGAGCTCCACTTGGGTAGTAAGCTTGTTGTTGCTGGTGGAATTGCCTTTGATTGTTGTGAGGATAAGGCAATCATCTAGGTGCCTGCCTATTTGCTAGTTAAGGATTCAATGCATACATCCTAAACTCTTGTAAGTATGAAACCACAGGGCAACAACCCTTTGGATGTTTGTATTGACAAATGTCACAACTTCCACAACTTCCTCTATGGTCGCAACTTTGCCCTTACCTCTTTGGTAGGCACATTCAGCTTCTTTTCACATCTTGTGATTACGATCACTATTTTGCTCTTTAGATTCCTTAGTAATCTTCATAGTAGTTTGAAATTTTTCATCCAAAGAGTTTCATAATTTATCAAGCTTTGTCGAAATATCAAAAATATATTTTTGAATGGGCAAGGTTTTCTTGTTAACCACTTTATCGAGTGGTGACTCCTCTTCGTCACAAAATTAAACCTCTCATTTTTTTATGGAAGGGTCCCTATTATACTTTTCCACACTTTCTATTTTCTATAGCTCACCTTCTTCTTTTTCTACCTACTCAATTTGCCTTTGGATCTGATGAGCTCTCAATTTAGACAATCTTCCTTGGGCATACATCCCAAGGGTTCTTCTAGTTTCTGCTCTAAGCCCATCTATGATGCGATGAAGTTATTCTCTTTGAGAATAACCATGGTAAGGGCATTAGTGTAAAAGTGAATAGTATCTACTCATGGCAGCATCCAAGGGTTCATGTGTTCCCTATTTCCAGCCTTGGATTTGCCTTCTTAAATTAGACACTCTAGAGTATGTTTGGTATTTTTCATCAAACAACTCTAACATGGTATTCCATCAATGAATGGATTTCAATTCCAAGGATTAGTACCAACTTTCAGCTTCCTTGATGAGTGTCCTATGGTAGAGCTTGAGTTTCTGCCATCATTTTCTATATTCTGTAAGGCACAGGCATCATGGAAAGCTTGTAGATGTGTTTGTGGATCAGAGTTGTATCCCCCCTCAAATCTTGGGATATTATTCATGTCTAAGTGCTTGATCCTACTATCTTTCATATGCCTAGTTGGAATCTTAACTACCTCTACAATATTGAGCATAATTTGAGTCGCTAACAGAGGTTCATCATCATCACTGCGTCAATGATGGTTTCAACCACCCCTTTGATTTTGGTGGCCTTCATGGTCATTGTTTTCTCGTTGATCACCTTCATCACAATTATTTTGATGGTGGCTTCTATGAGAATCGACAAATGAAGAGGAATGTTCAGAATCGGATGAAGAGGATGGAGAGGAAGATGGACCGCCACCGCCACTACAGTGTTCACCACCACTTTTTTGCTCATTACGACCACCATCCTTAGATCCCTGGCTATTATGATGCTTACCCAAGTCCTACCTTGGCTATCACTTTTTCCTAAACCTAGTTTATGAATAGTGGATCTCAGGTTCAGGGTTGCACCCTCATTACCAATAATAAGGGGTGGAGAATCTTCATGTTGAGAACCTTTAGGAGGAGGATCCTCATTATCATCTTGGTTTAGCAGGAATAAGAGATTACTAAAGTGTTTCCCCTTTGTAAACTCATGATACTTTTTTTTGTGTCAATCTCGCCTATGTTGTGTTTTAGTGGGATGATAATCCTGAGTGTCATAACCATCCACAACATATTCTTCATGAAGATCTAATATGCCCAACTTCTTAAGAGTTTTAAGCAGCATCCTGGATACAGATTGATCAGGGGGCAAGATGATGTTGCCCTCCATATCATGCCATCACAATTGTTCATCCTGATGTAGGATGAAGGTGAAATTTGGTACATACTCATCTGGATGAGTATATACCACTTTGCACTCCTGTGGGGCTAGCAGTTTTACATCTTCACTTCTGTGGAAAGAAGAAGACATTTTTAAAAATGAATAAAATTATCAATGTGCTTAGCTATTATATGTCATTGAGAGTGATGTTGACCTTGAGTTTGTCCAACGATATAAATAATATTCACTAATCCTAGATAGCGCACATTTCAACAAACAAAGTCCCTAGCAGCAACACTAATGATGAGTGGTGAGGTACCCCTACACCCAACAATACGAATCACAAGCGTTCATGCGTGATCCAATCGAATTCTGCAAACTTTGTATTTTTCAGTACACTACTCTTCTAGGAAGTGAATCTTTGCCTTAAGGTCAATCGTTGTCTTCCCAATTACACTTGTGACGTACAAGGATATGATTAAGTGTAATTGAGGCATCTAATTTTTATCATTTTATATTTTATCGTTTAGTGTTCAAAAGGAAGATAAAAGTAATTAGATTAACTAATTTAATTTAACTAATTAACTAATATCTAACTAATCCTAACATAAGCATCTGGTCCCACTTTCCACACATGTCATAAACCCACGTATCCACTGCTGGGTTACCAAGCGCTACACTACTGGGTGTACCAAGCAATAACGCTACTGGGATTACCAAGTGAATACATGTTATGCTTGAAGCGGTCGTACTTATGTGTTTAATCTATCTCGGTTAATTGCTTCATTAATTTAATTACTAGAAAATATTTAATAAATAATTAAAAACATTAAATGCATAAATAGAATATTTAATCTATCCAAAGTGTTTCAAGATTCATTAGAAAGCTTGTCATTATTTCTACACACATTGTCATGCTTAGGTACAACAATGCTCGAATAAAGATCTGTACACTCAATGACTCTTGTTGCAGGCACTTGGGAGAAAAATTCTAACTTTCAAATGAACAAACTACAAGAGCTTTTCTGCTACTAAAATTTCAATTACCATAAATGCAGCTGGTGGGCACATATATATAGCCAAATATAGACACTACGTCGACCTGGCCTCATACGATGCATCAATGAGGCCTTATCGATGAGGCCTAGTCGATGAGGCCAAGTCAAGGAGGCCTTGTCGATGCAGCCAATATAACTACAACTCATCAAACTAGCTATTGATAAAAATGGATTTTAGTCAGTATAACACAAATAGAAATGGCCTAAAGATACTGCTTTCAATTTAGAAATCCCAAAGGTATCTCCTTCTTCTTTTACTTCTACTACTATTCCAAATGTTTTTTATATCAAACAATGCTTTTTCACTTATTAGTAACATGGAATGTGAAATAAATGTTGAGCTTGAAAATTCAATGTTAGTTTTATTATGGAATGTTTGGGGCCTTTCTAATAGGTCTCAAGCAAATATTTTTGGGGAGTATTTTTCAAACTGACACTTATCTCCAAATTTTCTTTTCCTACAAGAAATTAAGATTTTAGTGTAAGACATTAGTTTTGTTGGTAAATGCATTTAAAAAAATTACATTAGTTTTTATGATGATCATGAAGTTAATAGAGGTAATGTTGCTATTCTTGTTAATGAAAATTTGATTAGAAATGTTTTAAATTCTATTTTTGACAACCTTGGAAGAGTTATTTTAACTTATTGTCATAGTGAAAAAAGAAACTTTGGACTCTAAAATATTTATGCTCCTAATAAGTTAAAAAATTAATAAGATGATTGGAAATATCTTCTATCTCTACCTAAAGTTCCTTGAATTATTAAAGATGATTTCAATATGGTTGAAAGTTGTTTAGATAAACTTGATGGTCTTTCTCCTAATATGTCTTCTTAAGAAAAAGAAGATTGGTGCAATTTTAAAGAAAAAATATTTTCTTTCTAATGTTAGCTCTTTATTCTCACATCATTCAAATAAGAAGCATTATATGTGGTATAATTATCAATAAGGAAATGATAGAATTTATTATCGACTTGATAGATTTTACATCTCTAATGCTTCTTTTTGGAAGCCTACAAGGAAAGGAGAAGTGCATATAGATGCTACTTTGTCATACCATTTTCCTATTAGCATTTTTCTCTTTAGAATTAATTCTTCCTCTTTTCAAAAGCATGAGCTTTTTTGTATGAATTCTAATAAGTTCATAGGAGCTAGCGGGAAAAATACTTTGAAGTCTTTATGGAATGCAGAAAAAAATCCTACTAGTGATATTGGTTGGACTTATTGGTGTTAGCAAACTACTTGTAGGGTCAAAAAAATTTACATTTGCTTTATAGATTCTACATGATCTTCTTCAATTTAATGCTTATACATAACAAATTTCTTTCCAAACCATCTAACCTTGGCTAAAGCTTATTATGCTAAACAATGTAGAGATACTTTTGAAGCTAAAAATTCTCTAATTAAAAGTCACATAGATTGGCTAAAAATTAAAGATGAAATTTGCAAGAAATTTTTTAAATTTTTAAAAGAAAAGGGTCAAGTACCTAAACTGGAATCACTTTATATAAATGATTCCATCATTAAAGATCCTGAGACCATTAACTGTTTTTTAGCAAATCATTTTTCTTATATTTTTTCTTATGAAGGTTTTAGCAAGGAATTTTTCCAAGCCTCTAATACACATATTCATTATCTTATAACAAAAGCATATCATAGTATTCTTGAAGCTAAATTACAATAGAAGAAATCAAAGGAGTGGCCTTTAGTTTATCAAATGGTAAAGCTCTAGGTTTTGATGATTTTCCAATTAAATTTTTTAAGAAGCCTTGAGACATTGTTGGAAGTGATCTCTTTCATGTTTTTCAAGAAGCCATTCAAAAAGTTTCTTTTGGTAATAAAGTTTCTTTTAGTCTTCTTCCTAAGACTAAAAATCTTTAACATATTGGTAATTGAGTGCTTGTTACTATTCTTAACAATACTTATAAAATTTTAGCTAAATGCATGACCTATTGTATTTAGAAGATTATTGAATATATCATTAGTCCTAAGTAGACGAGTATTGTTAAAAGTAGACATATCTTAAATAATGTTATTGTAGCTTAGGAACCAAGACATTGCTTTTATTAAGTTAGATTATGTCAAAGCTTACGATAGGATTGAATGAATTTCATTATTTTTTATCTCTATAAACTAGGATTTGTTAATTATTTTATTCATTTTTTCTATACCTTGCTCATTGATGCTAATGCTCAAGTTGCTACTAATTTTGGATTAAGTTTTTCTTTTTCTCTCAATTCATCAAGTTTATCCTTTACCTCCATATCTTTTTATTATTGTTGCAAACTTTCTTTTATATAATCTACATTATGATCTATAAAGGAATATCATTAAAGGAATTTCAATTGATGATTAAGGTACACAATTGCTTAACATGCACTTTGAAAATACATTTTTTTATGATCAACAATTTTCTACAACATATCAATACTCTTTTATCTAGAGAGAAGGATCATTGCATGTTATCTGGCTCTTAGATTAATTGGTAAAAATTTATTATTTATTGTAATAGAAATATTGATGAATGGATTACTCTCAAGCCTTGGAAAGTCTTGAAAAAATATTGTCTTCAAAATTTTAGGAATACCTTTTTCTTTTGAGCCTAATCTTACTTTTTTGTGGAATTTTGTGGTTAATAAAATAAAAAAGAAGCTTGATAAATGAAAAAAACAAAACAAAAAACAAAAAGCTTACCCCTGCATCAAAGTTTTAGTTATTAAGCAAATGCTTCAATCTACTCATGTTTATTACTCTAGTTGTTAGGCTCTTTCTAAAACTTCTTATGATAGAATTGATCATATTATCTGTTGATTTGTTTGGTCTACCAAGTAACATACAAAAGGTTTTTCTAGAGTTGTTTGGGATATTTGCATTAATAGCCAGAAAGATGGAGGACTTGGCCTCATTAATTGTTATAACTAGGGTATTTCTCTTGTTGCAAAATTGATTGCAAAGTGCATTAATGGAGATGATGTTTAGATGCTTCTTTTAAAAAACAAACTTATGGAAGGAAAACCTAAGAATGATAATAGTTGTTCCAGTAACTTTCTTCACTATTTTCTTTTCCTCACACCATTTCCATTCCTGGTTCTCTAATTTTTAAACAAATTTGGAAGATATGGTGCAAGCTAAGTAAATATTAGAATTATAATCATATTATCATTTTAGAAGATAAGCTTATGCAAATTAGCCTATGGTGGTTTCCTTTTAATGAAGAAACTGAAAAATTAGCCTAGTGGGAAGACTTTTGATTTGAGATTCAATTCTAATGAGCAATGCTAAGTTATAAAGTTCAACTTGGACTAATATAATGTAAATATATTACAATTATTTTAGGGGGGGTGTCGGACCCCAAAAAGAGAATTTTATTAATTAAATGAGATTAAGTACATGATCTACATCTGAACATATTAATGGATAAATAGGGAGAATAACAATGACAAATGCGGATGATGAAAGAAAACACACTCCGATGTAGCATATCCAGATTGGGAGGAGTGCACGAGTTGGTGTATCTGCTCCACCACCCTACATTTAAGACACCTTTACATTGTAATAGCACATATAATTCAAATTAAAGCTCTAATCCCAAAATATTAGGCCTCAATCATTGGCCCATCCCTAAAAACCCTGCCGTAATTGTGGGTGTGGCTCTCAAACCAACCCTTTGGATTTTCATTTTTTCACTCTCTAAGTTCCAACCATAGCACTTAAGCCAAGGAGTCATTAGGTTTATAAGTTGCAATCAGTGAAATTCTATCTTTACAAATGCACAGGACGCACCCAACCCCAGTTGATTTTCTGCCGATTTGCCCTTGAAAAAGTGCCAAGGTTCTGCAGCAACCCTTACCCGTCGAATTTCCCCTTTACAGAGAGAGATCTTTACCCACAACAAAAATAGAGAAAGCCGTCCAGCCTTACAAGTAGATTAGATTACTCGCCGCAATAGACGTTACTACCAGAAAGAGTCAGAAAAGCAGCCTGTAAATTCCAGTACCAGCAACAAGCAGATCGCCCTTGGCTTGCCTTAAATCTTAATCTCGCCAAGTTTGAGAGGAGCAGCAGTTCAACGTTCACGCCATGGCCCAAGTTCCGACGCAGAAGAACACTCTCTACGTTGGTAAGGTGCACAAATTCATTCCACATTAGCTACACTAATATTCATTCTCCTCCTTTCGTTCATTTTCCAGTCTGTTATCAGTCGCAGTCTGAGAAGAGAGAAATGAAAGTGAAGCACGTTTGAATGTTGCAGGCGGCCTAGCGGAGGAAGTGAACGAAGCGATTCTGCATGCGGCGTTCGTACCCTTCGGCGACATAAAAGATGTGATAACGCCGCTTGATCATTCCACGCAGAAGCACAGATCATTTGGCTTCGTTACATTCTTGGATAAGGATGACGCCGCTGCCGCCATGGACAACATGAACAACTCCGAGCTCTACGGACGAGTTCTCACCGTCAATTATGCTCAGCCCATCAGAATCAAAGGTGGAGAGCAGGGCTGGGCTTCTCAACCTAGTAAGTTTCCTTTTTCTGTCTTCAGATTAACTTATTATTTCATACTGACAAATTTGAGTGGTTCTTTAAGCAAAACTGAAATCAGCTAAGAGGGAAATTGAAATTGAATTAAAGTTGAACACAATTGCTTTACACTTCAACGAAATTGCTCTACACAGTGAAATTGCTTTAAAAAAAAAAAGCGAATTCAATTCACCAAAGGGATAGTAGCAGATATTACTACTAATGGTGCATTTAGATGTTTCTGGTTAACCTTCATGACCAGTTTTTATTTCTGGAACATTCGGAAGAGTCTATTTCTTGGCGATAATAACAATTGCCGCGAGCGCATCGTATGCCTTTCTAGGAGCCTGAATCGTATTTTTTTAAAAAGTTATTTAGGGTTTGGTTTTCCGTTCATAGGTGTCAGTAATAGTGTGTTCTTAAAAAAAAAAAAAACTTAAAGATTTATCGTCGTTGCTTCTGGGCAACGAGATATTCTCTTCTTTTATCTTTCATTTGGCAAATACGGTTTAGCGAGATATTTAGCTCTTATCTATGAAATAGAATTAAGTACGTTTGTCGTGGTTCCATCTCAAAAGCAGCGATGCATGCAATGCATCGAGTAAGCTTTGTTTAGTTTAGTTGAATTCGTTTCGATTTGGTCATCAATTCTGGATGAGAATTCTTTGGTGCCTGTGGTTCTGTAGATCTCGAAAGCTGGATAAGGGCAAGTGAAAAAGAGGGACCGCAGAAAATACATTACGATTTTACGCGATTTGGTTTTGGATGACTTATCTTTATGTTGCCTTGCAGGATCCAAAATGCAAGGACTTTAAGATAACCGCCATATTAGCTTAGGGATTGTGTTTACTGCAGAAAACGACTTAAATAATTTCATATAATTCAAAAAAGTAAGATAGGAAAGTGAAAGGGGCCTTAGATGGTTTGGTCATGTCTAAGAAGACCAGAGAATGCTGCTGCCCCTAGTAGAAGAGGTCATTTTATGAAAGTTGAGGGGAACCAATCAAGACATAGACAAAAATATACTTGGTTCATTTACATAAAGAAAGATATCCAAGATTCAAGCATTGATGCTTATTTGGTTCTTAATAGGACTGAATAGTGTAAAAGAATTCATATAGTGAACCCTATGTAATTGAGATAAGGCTAGGATGATGATGATAAATATATTGGTGTGGTTCAGGGAAATGTTAAGGGTAGTGAAGGGTTAAAGCAGGGTACAAGGCACCTCAGTATTATATTAGATGGGAAGAAAATTATATTGAAACCCCAAATCACATGACTAATTCACTAGGTGTCTATATTGAAAACCCAAATCACATGACTAATTCATTAGGTGTCATTGGTGCTTTAAACATAGAAAATGATTAATAAAAGAGCATGTGTTCATTTCCTAGCTTCAGTTGAAATTTTCGTAGGGATAGTTTTAGTGCAAGTAACTTTATAGAAGCTAACATTAAAGATTGAAAACTATATGAGAGATTTATGAAAACCATAGGAAGATTGAGTGATTGTCTTTGGTCATTGATGATTGATATATCTTTCAATCTATGTTGGTGTTATATAGATAGGATCCCAGAAAATTAATGGTCTTATGATAATTATGTTTGTATTAGTAACTAAAAAGATCATCACCCAGAGGTTCAATTTTCATCTTTGCCAATGCGGGTCTTGGGAGGGTCAGTGGATGAGCGAAAGCCTAATCTCTTTTGAGTGGTTGTGCTCAGGCTTGAACCCAAGCCTTACAGCTCTAGAAACAAGCACCTTACCATTATTCTAAGTGGTGATCCCTTTTATTTAGTAACTACTAGATGCTAACGTTCTAATGTTTCAAGGTTCCAATTAAGGGGCACACCTTAAGTCCACAGGTCACTAGATGGCATGTCAGAGTTTTGTGATGAATGAGCTTTCCAGTTATATTCCAGCCAAAATTGATCTGCAGATCTCATGTGTAGTCGTTGGAGTCTTTTTGCCTCCAAATTTGAAAAAAAAAATATTTATAATTTTAACCAAATGTTTGCAGTTTGTCTTGCATGAATTAGGGATATTTATATGAATGTTCTATGGACCTTTTAATTGAAGTAGTCTATGGTAGTATTTAATGCTGACAAGCCAAAGTTCATAATTTATTTGATTTCAGAATTTACTATTCTGTTACATTTTTAGTGGAGCTTGTATTTCTTTACCTATTTATCTTTTCTGAATTACCCTTGCATTCTTGGTCACCGCTGCTACATAATTGTCAAGGGATGAAAACATGCAATAGATGATTTTTTACTGCTTTCTCATTGTAAAAAATTTCATTCTCTTACTTCCTTGTTGTCAAACTAGATTTGCGTTTTTCAGGGATTGTATTTTTTTGTAAATAGTTAAAAAATTGTATAAATTATGGATCTAATTTTAGTTTAACCCGTAAGTTCTTTTCTTTTTTCAGTTTGGGCAGATGCAGATACATGGTATGAGAGACAGCAGCAAGAACTTGAGATGCAGCGCCTTCAGGCAGAACATCAAGCTGTTGTGAAGGCAGCTCAGGAAGAAGAGAAGAAAAAGTTGGCACAAGAGCGCGAAGGAGATGTGGATGAACCTGATGTTACTGATCCAATGGCAAAGGTAGAAGCAGAAGTTATGGCTGAGAATAGGAGTTAATTCTACTATTTTGTGAAAAAATTTTAGGTGCACCAAGAAATTCATTTCTAACATGGAGCATGTTGAGTTTCTTCAGTTGTGATTTAGGCGATTTCAAGCAATAAGTAAGATCTTGTTAATATCCAACTAATACAAAATATTTGTTCTACCGTAATGTTCAATTTAATCGGTCAAAAAGTTTTAACAATACGCTTGTAGTCAACAGAGTGCAGAGATTGTAGTAAGCTTAATGAAGTTAGTTTTTTCTTTAACAGGTTAAAAAAAGACTATTAATAAAAATTTGGAGTACTAAAGTTAGGTTTGATTATTTGATTTATTGTTCTGGCAAATATTTCATGGGGCAATTGTTATATTTATGGAAAAGAGAAGCTTGAAGACCCATGCTGATGATCATCAGTGCCATGCAATTTACAGTAATGCATCACAGAATAATTATTTTCCTTTAATGCTTCCTTCTGAATTTGTTTTTTCTTTTACTTGTTAACTGTTTTTTTGTCTTCTACATTGTATTTTTGTTTGTACCATCACAAACTCCTTGGGGCTTTGTGTTCAAAAAATTAAACCAGGAATCTTGTAAGGTATGTCCAGATTATTTGCAATGGGAGAATGGTTAATCTTGCTATTCAGTTAAATTAGGAAATAGGAAATGGGATAGGTTGAGACCTACGTTGAGGTAGATTGTTAACAGTTGACTATAGAAAATCAACGTAAAATCTGTACCTTTACTAGGAATCTGTATCCACATTAAGAGAATAACCTTGACATTTTTCTCTTCAAAAATATTCATGAAGACATTTCTCTTAAAACATATGCAAACCTTTACAAATATGCCTTCCATTCAAACTGACTTTGTGATGCAATGCTATATTGTGGCACATTTTTCTCTTGCAAAATGTTCACGAAAACACGTGCAAAACGTTACAAATATGTCTTCCATTCAAACTGACTTTGCAACAAAATGCTATATTGTAGTTGTTTTATATTCAAACTGACTTTGTGACAGAATCCTATATTGTGGTTGTTTTATACAATTGTATTAGGTGAGATGTCTTCCTATGGAAAATTTGACGTTTGTGACATTTCGAGTGAGTGGGACATCAATGTCTCTAAATGTACTCTAAATGCTCTACAATCTTTTTGGTGAATGGGCGACGTTTGTTGTCTAAATTGTAATACAATTTTTTTAAATAACTTAAGAATATGAATCTATCTATAATCTTCAATAACTTAGAAGTTAATTTAATCTAAATGCTATATTGTATTTGTTTTATATTCAAACTGACTTTGTGATAGAATGCTATATTGTGGTTGTTTTATAAAAAGCGTATCATGTGAGATGTCTTCCTATGGAAAATTTGACGTTTGTGACATTTCGAGTGAGTGGGACATCAATGTCTCTAAATGTATTCTAAATGCTCTACAATCTTCGAGGTGAGTGAGTGACGTTTGTTGTCTAAATTGTAATACAATTTTTTTAAATAACTTAGGAATATGAATCTATTTATAATCTTCAATAACTTAGAAGTAAATTTAATCTAGAATATTTTAGATGAGCTATTTCTTCTCATGTTTTGATGCATTTCTACACCATTCATTTCTACACCATTCTCCAAAACTAGCTCATCTGTAGTGCATTTAAGGACATGTTCTTACATTCTCAGATCTTGGCATTGTGAAGACTTGTGAAACATTGGTATTAAAATATAAAGTAAAATACATGATGTAATGACAAACTCATTATAGACATTGACAACTTATTTTCTTTTTTTTATTTTTGTCCATTGCTTTTCTATCTATTGGATTGTACCTATATGAAGCTTTTCTTCAATATTTAACTTATGTCAAAAGTGACCAATCAAGAAACATATTATGCTTACAAGATACATTTTGAAAATGGATATGGCAAAGAAGTGTAGGTGTGATTCATGACTTGTATGGAAACAAATTATAGATTAATTTTCAACTAATTATATTAAGATGCTTGGAACATATGCTAAAATGAAATGGTTAAAGTTAAAATTCATTTAATATATCAAAAGAATATCTTCAGTTTTAGTAGCAAAATATTGTACCATTGTGACCTCCTTATAGAATAGGGTGAGGTAGGTATTCTGCTAGTATTTAGAGCTACAATTTGCTACTGGTTATTTTCTCCTTTCTACATGGACTCTTTTCCAAAAATGCAAAAGCAATATATTGCTATGAGGAATCTTATAGGATGATGGTTTCTTTATCTAAGGTCTACACTACTTATCTAAATCTATTTTCTTATATCTTAAGGTTTATTAGAATTATGAATTATTTAGCCCAAATATAAGCAATATATTGATTGTCCTGTCGAAGAAAAGCTCAAGGTTGTAGCATCATCCATTTCATCTTCCATTTGATTTTACTTGGTTATCATACATTTATCTTTAGCAATTTGGAAGCATTTAGTATTTTAACTTTAACTAATCACCAAGATTCTTAAAATTTTACATGGAAGAAAGCATTAGGTTTGTCAAATTTAAGATAAATTCTAGTGTTTGCATTCATTTAAAAAGTACAAGAAGTAATTTTTGAAATTGCCTAATCTTATCAATTTTACACAAACATAGCAATAATGCAAGGTGGTTGCATTTCACCAACATTGTTGACAAACCCTTGAAAATTATGCTATTAAAGTGGATCAATCATGGGTATGACTTTTTATCTTTGCAAATGATATAGCACTAGTTGTAGATTTAGAAGCAATGTTGTCCCACCTAGAAAATATATATCAACATACAAGATTAATGTGAATGTTGTCAAAATAGAAGTGTTACTCTTTATAATTAATAAGATAGATTATAATTTCTTGCTAATTAGTAGACAATTTGAGGTTATGGATACATATGAATGTTTGTAACTAGAATGCTTAAAATTATAAGTCAAAGCCCTTATATATAACATCAAGACGCATATAGTTAGAAGGTTTTATACATGCTGAAGAATAGTTGTACCAATCATGATATTTGAACTTGAGAAATTGTCAAAACTCTATTGCAAATAATTGTAAAAATATCTGTCTAGCTCTTGATTAGGAATCTTTAAAGAAAACTGAAAAACTTCAAAAATAATTTTTATTACATGTATTCAAATTCAAAATTCAAGTTCCATATGCAATACTTTTAATAGAAGTCAATATGTTGTCGTTGAAAGTTAAGGCAATATATCTATTTTTATCACTATTTAAATAGGAAACATAGCAATAAGATCTTAAGATAGTTTTAAATCCTAAGCAACAAGGATAGTATTATAAAGGAAAATGGTAGCTCCAAAAATGGGGTATTGCAAATTTAAATATAATAATGAATTCAACTGAGTCAAAAATTATTAAAGAGAATTTTGGGGAACACATCACTTGCAATTTGAAACTAAAAGATAAGATAATATTCAACACTAGGATAGGCTATTACAAATGGTATAGGAGGAGTAACATATATTATAACATATATTATTAGAATGTTACAAAATAAATTCCTTCAAAAGGAAAATGATAAATGTTTAAATAAAATTGTGTACGAGTTTTACCTTTACCTTGTGTAACGAGGGAATACTTAATGATAACACTCTTATTTTGAAACTTCAAATTATGATTTCATTCTTGGTTAATGCTGAGTGAAACAAGTTATATAAGTTCTTTTAAGTTCTAAAAAAATTTCATGTTGGTCGGTATTGCTTATATATCTAAAGGATACATATAGTTGATCATGTTTAGTTATTTAATAAAACAGTATCTCCCAGCAAAATTTTCCTGTCTTTTACTCAAATTACTCATCAGCAACGTGTTTTTAACTTTCAAATTTAGCGCTATGCAAATTATGTAAAACACCTACTAATATCCATACCCTATTTATGGTTCCTATAATTGACTACGGGTTAATTCAAGCTGCATCACCTGTCCGTATACAACAAACATGCATTCTGGTAACAAAACTCATGCTTCCAAACATAAAACATTTAGATACCATAAAACTTTTTCACCCTAAAAGTTTGGACACTCGAATATCGATACATACCACCAGAGTCTCACGCTACTTTCAGCTGCAAACGTTGTTTTGGATAAGTATTAACTTGTCCTGTAATATTCATTTTAAAATTTTCACTTGCTGTAATCTCTAGATTCTGTTTATTCCTAGATATTAACATATGAAAAGTTACAAGATCCAATGCATCCATACACCCTAATGTTGGATATTAAGATTCTTCAACCTGTTAAGAGTTGCTCGTGATATTTCCAACTAATTTGCGCCTTCGAATTATTCTTTTAAATTCAAATGTGATTGAATACAGTTTGATATTGATGTGTGTCGTATGCAAACTACGAGTACCAATCAACAACCAGAAACTGGCAAAATTTCAAAGCTCTCTCGATCCAGTATGAATCCAGAACATTCAAACATGAGCAATGACTAGTGAAGCTTATATGAAACCATGATAATACGTTATAAGAAATTAAGAATGATGGAACAAAATTTGCAGGTAGGTAACAGTCATGCACAAAATTCCAATTGAATGAAAATATATCCATCCTTGACCACAGTAAAATAAATATGTATCGAATCACCTGATACTGGATTGCAAACTACCAAGCACCTGTAAAATAGTGAAATAACATTTCATCGATTGTTCTCAGTGACATTTTACACTTCAGCTGTATCCATTTCAGCTCAGCCATAATAAATGCATTGGAAACTAGTGCGATATCTCTCATTTCTCAATACATATCAGGCCGATTGCTGGCTTGTTAAAACTGTACTGCTCTCCTCCTCTTCTGGCATTTATATAGACATAGTGAACATCTTGATCTTCTCTTACGGAGATTTATTTGTTTAATTCTCGCAAACCTCCCTTTCTTTTGGATCGTTTGCATTATTTGCCTTAGACTCTTCAAAAAGCTTTGATGAGAAAAGTTTGCTCAGGTGCACAAGTTTTCGGCACCTGGACCTTCCGCTTAATCGTCTCTGAATCTCTGGGTCATACCATAATGATTTGAGAAGGACGATACAATGAATGATGAAGGCAAGTGTAGTTATAGTTCCTGTAATAAGAAATAGGCCCTTAAACGTTGATACACGAAACTGACTAGAATTTTTGCCAGATTTGCAGTTACCACTTTCTAAAAACTTTTTATGAATGTTATCAATTTCCCCATTTTCTGTCATCTTCAGAAATGCGTTAGTGAAGTCGTCATCTATCTTTGAATCTTTCTGAAATGCCTGCAAACGTAAGACTGTTAGTAAAAAATGTTGAAAGGTTAGGTTTGTTAATATCTAAATATCATTAGCAAAGTTGGTGATACCATTTCAATTCAAGTCCCTGAATTTGGCACGTAATGTTAAATGCAATTCAAACAAATGATTTCTGTGATTTAGAAATGCTAAGTCATGGGTTTGATTATGATGGACAATGCTGAGTTATAAAGTTCTATGTGGACTATATATCTTGGGGTGTACCTATGTTTCAATTATTTGGGGTTCCAACAAACAAATATTCAGAACAAGCAACCATATCCAAATTTTCAAGTTTCTCTATTACCAATTTATGGAACCAAGGAAATGTATGTAAATATATGATTGTTTGAATTTATAATTAAAATTATTTTCACTTCTCATCTTAAGGAATTTAAACTTGCTGAAGATGACTGACAACAGGAGATAGGAATCTGTCTTACAGTAATGTAGGAGTATTTTTAATTTTTGTTTTTTACCTTCTTCAAAAGAATATTAACAGGCATAAACCATCTTTCCTATAAGTATTTGGATTTGTATAACAACCAAACTATACCAGATGGTTCTCATCTCAGTATTATTTTTTACTTGGAAGCTGGCAGCAACTTTGGAATAAATTATCCAGTATCCAATCTATCACCTCTATCCTTCTAAGATAATATATGGGGCTTTAGATACAACTGCAAGATGAAAATGTGAACCCCANATTGTTGATGAACTGCCTTATATACAAGTCCTCCTTTCAATGTCATGTGATTTTGAGATTTCTGGAGAAGAAGTTTTTAAAGTTGGCTGGGGATTTGTAAGTAGTTATCACACATCTACTTCTCATTAGGATATTGAAATTGCTTCTTGATAAAGAAAAGATGAAATATATCAAAAATATTATCCAAATAATTGAAGTTATAGAAAGTTTATTTAAATGCTTGATTTACTTGCCTCCACTGGCTCTTGTTGGAATAGGTCGNTTATTGTAGGTCGCAGCTGCTCAATAGTTAAGATTGAAGTAAGATTTGCTGTGTAACTTGATGTGAGTATCAGCACCACAAACAACCACACAATCAGAACTGCTCTGCCAAGGAAACTTCTGACGTTTTCCTCTGCAATTGAAAAAGGTGTAATCATGTCAACAAGAACTCAGCAAGTGGTTTAAAATAAACTTTCAATGGAGCTTCGGGACGTTGTCTTACTGTGAGCAGAAAAAAGAGTGGACAAAATGAACCTGTATGAAACAAAAAGATAAGAATGTGGTTATAATCCATTGGTTTTAAAAAAACATCACAAAGGATAAGCATCAAAAGCAGAACATTGACATGATCAATAGGCTTTGTTTTCACGTTTATTAGGAATGGCCAGAGAAAACACCATGGATTTTGACCAAATATTTTCTAGACAAGCATATTACTTATAGGGTCAGTTCTTCGCAAATTTAAGAACTTGTGAAATAAACTGCTTGAAAGTTAACAAGTTTTCCTATTTCAGTTTACGAAAGAGCACTCGTGATTAGCAGAAAAACATAAATAAACGGCTTCATAAATTTAAAAGGTTAGCTCCATGTAAAAGCATACGTTTCTTTAACACTAATGGAATGTATTGCTTGATAGTGGCATAGATTCGATTATAAGAATTAGCTGAATGGCATGAATTTACTAAGGGAATGGCAACAAGGTGACGCTGTGAATGTTGCAAGCAATTTCATATTCATCACAGCTAAAAACAATTGTTAAACAACATTATTGGTCATACCATACAGAAAGATGACGCCCTCCAAAATTATACAAAAGTAACCCGAAAGCAATGAGCAATAGAGATTATGCAAAAGTTCAAAATCACGGATTGAATGAAGCTTGGGCAGCTGAAAGAAAAGAGACTGCCTTGTCGAACAAGCAGGCACAACTGCTCTTGCCGTGGCAAGGATTAATCTATAGAGCTAGCATGCAAAATGCCATCATCAAAGAAAAGCCTTCCAAGGAACTCAAATGTTTAGCCCCTCAATGATAAGGCATAATTTGTATATGTTGCAATTATTAATTAGTATTCAGTAGCCCCTTAAGGATTCCTCAAATTCTTAGCACTAACCCCAAGTCCTGATAGACTAAGCGTTTGATTCTTCAGGTGATCAGGTTCGGCACCTGGGCTCAACTTTACAATCATGGTGAACCTGCCCAAAGTCAAGTCAGGGCAGGCTTCCCCTGCCTTCCCCTGCCAAAGTATTGCATCGACTGTTACCGTTTTCTGTGCCTGTTGTAGCCTATTTTCTTGCTTAAAAAATAATGTAGTTAGAAAAAATGATTATTATATAAAAACACAGAGAGAATTTGAATGGCAAAGAATCAGATCAGAGAAATCAGACTGGAGAAATGAAAGAACAAACCACAACATCCGTAAACAAGATTTCTATGTATTCCAGAATTTCATTACAATTAGTATTTTCAAAGTTTGAGCATTCAAACAGTATCATTCAAACAAATTCATACAATTCTATGAGAAACACTACCATTTGTTTCTTTGAAAGGCAACAAGGACCTACAAAAAAAAAAAACAAATTCATTTTTCTGTTGGATAAATGAAGCCAAATCATCTAGCACTTTATTTTAGTAATCTTAAAGTTACATTTTGTAACTTGTTGTTTGTAACCTACAGTGTTAAGTAAAATTTGAATTCAGGAAAAGAAAAGAAAACTGAGTTAGAATTTTATTTAAAGAATACATGTTTGATGTCGAGTGTGTCAAGTGCTTAGTGAAAGTACTGTGAAAGCATGAGTGATTGTGCTCTGCTGTTGTGCTCCGGTGGTGCTCTGCTGTTGTTCTTTGCAATTGAGCGGTTGTGCTCTGGAAAGCCTTGTTTTGGCTGTAACATTTGAAAAGAATTAATAGAGCTCTGCACTGCTTCCTGTGGTTTTTTACCCTTCACCCTTCATGTTGAAGGGCTTTCCACGTAAATTTTGCTGTGTGTTTTATTGTTTCGGATTTGTCTTTTCTGCTATTTTGCAGTAACATTTTCTTGGATAAGAGCATTCCCATATTCAGCAACGTGACTATTTAGACATTATTCTTTTTTCATCTGTTGCTGGAAAATCTACAATCATATTTCAAACTCCTGCAGAAAAATCAGAAATTATGTACACATCAATGGCTTTCAAAGTACTGAAATCACAAAATACAATTCAATTACACAATGAGGCCAAACCTGATGGCAAAGGTAATGAGCTAGTATCCAAAGATAAACATGGCTGAGAAAAGGACTGAGGACAAGCTCCGCTGACTAGGAAAGAACTATGCTTAAATGCTGTTACAAATGACTTCGTAGAGATAAGATAAACACATGACCGCAACCCTCAATTTTTATTTTTTATTTTTTAAATCAAGGGCGGGTGAGGCTACCCGAACTTGTCTGGGCAGGCTCACTCTGATAGTAAGTCGAGCCAGCACATGGAATCATTTGAGGGACCTTCATATTTGCATATCATCGCAGAATTCATGATTTGTAACTAGAGGCTTAAAACACATGATGGGCCCACTGACCCTGACTTCACTGTGGGTGGCATCCTTTGCGAAAAGCCATAATCGTCTTTTAAAAAATTATTAGCACATTTTGAAAAAGAAATAATATTAAAATTATCCTATAAATGTAATAATTAAAAAACGAATCAACCGCTAACAAATAATTGGTATATTATAGATAGAGTTTTCCAGTTTAGAAACCAGATTAGGCATTTACAATCTCTAAACACCCAATATACCTGTATCCGACTGATTTGACCGACTGGCTTCTGACATCTTCATGTGCAATTTGCTATAGGAGATTATCGCTGGTATGAATATATATTGGATATGGATGCAAAAATTTCATAATTTTCTAACCTCCATATTGCCAGGTGCATCTACCAGATTTCCAAAATGTTGTAGTTCATCAAATCTTAATAATGCGATTTAGAGTTGAATATATATTGGATATGGATGCAAAAATTTCATAATTTTCTAACCTCCATATTGCCAGGTGCATCTACCAGATTTCCAAAATGTTGTAGTTCATCAAATCTTAATAATGCGATTTAGAGTTGTCTGAGTGCTATATCACTCTTGGAAGCAATAAATCAGATATCAGATATAAATTCATATAACATTTATTTCAATATATTTCCTATGAAACATCAATACGTCAATTTATGAAACTATGATCATCAGATGCATCAACAAGCTATTTTCTTTTAATATACTTTATTCCATTGTAACCAAACTTGTGTTCTACTGAAAACCTAATCAACTTCAACGTTCCTATTAATTCAACATTTTCAAAGATAATATAGAAAGAAAAAAATTCTATAAAAAGGAACCCAAATGGATCGCACTAACAGCAGACAGCATTCATTGAAAGCTATCAAAGAATCATGAACCTTATAAACATTCATCTTGAAGAATGAAATTTGTGGCATTGATCACACGTACCAAAGAGCATTCAATAACTGTTTTTTGCGTTTTCCTTGGAAGTCTTTATTGTCCTTGTGCTCTAAAAACCATATGGCAAGTCCTGTAAAGATGAAAAAGGCACCAATAGTACACCACATTCTCCATGTAAATGGCTCTAAAAATCCCCATATCCTGTTTGCTCTTGTAATCTTCTTAGGAACAGCAACTACAATTCCTGTATCAATATATGGCAAAGTGAAATCAACAAGCTTCACTCTCTCTGTAGTAATTGCGAAGTCTCCAACAGCTCCATCAAACTCCTGTTCTGCCCAGTTCAAATTATGTTTATATATAAGAGACCAGGAAATGAGACAATTTTTAGCAAATGTAAATTATTACGAAGGAAATCCGTAACTACAGGCTCCAAAATTCATTATGAAAATTATTCTTACAAATTATTGTGATTATAGGACATTAAGTCATTGAAATCTTTTTTTCCTTAACATTTTTGGCAAGTAAAAGAAAATTCACCCTCCAGACTGTCAGAATGATTGCATTCACATAACCAATTGAAGGTGTATGCATAATCATAATTGTTTGTTATAATAAATTAATACAAAAGAAAGATTTTTCACATGTTATGCATAAGTTACAAGGAGAAGCAACAATGATGAACTGTTTGGTCAATTAATTAAATTAATTGCTGAAAATGCACATGTATAAAAATCACATCTTCAATAGGAAACCAGTGCTTCATGAGACAAAGTAAATGAATTTATTAAAAAGTGAGGCAAATTTTACTGAAAATACAATTATCAGTATACTTAAAAGAAATGGACTTATCATCATCATCCTAGCCTTATCCTAATTACATTGTGTCAACTTTATGAGTTCCTTTTCACCATTAATATAAAAGCAAAAGCTACATTAACAGTTGTTTCAAATTCCTTTATATTTCCCTTGGTTACTGTTTCTCTCCGTCTTTTGGGTCTTCCATTTGCTGCTTTCCATGCTCCTTAAATAACCAAATTCTTTTGCATATTTAACTCTTCTTCTTTCTTGTTTTCCTCGCATTTAACAAAGCAAACCCTTTGACAGGTGCATTATCTACTTATGATTGACATCGTAAAACCATGTTAGGTGGCCCTCTGTCATTTTATCATATATAAATGCTATGTCCGTGCTTCCTTTGATATGTGAGATGTTAAATATACACAAAATCCATACCAACACTCTCATTGCTCCACTAAAATGTTTCTTTCATCACTTTTTCACAGCTTAGTATTCCGCATCACAANTTTATTGTTGCATACCACTTATTTTTGCATTTTTGTTAGGAAATAGCAATGCCAACATGGTAGTTTTATTAAATATAATATATTAAAGACCTATATGACTTTAAAGATCTAGAATTAGATCTAAAGATAACTTAAGATGATGTGAAAGAATATTAAGACCAAGAACAATTGAAGATTGTTCCAGTAAAGCTGGAGAAAAGTTGGAAAAACAATGAGATATCTCAAGGTAGGCTTCGAAATAGCTTGCTTGTTTTGCAGAAAATCATATGTATTTATTGGGATAAAGATAATGGAATTGCATTGCCTGATCATTTGCTCCGGTTTGACAAGGGCTCGGGAGTCATTTTCTTTTCTGTAGTTTTTGTCACAATGGCTTTTGATGTGTGGCTGATTTTCAGTTAATAGTTTATGCTTCGTTGCGCTAATGGTTTTCCCTGATTTTTCCTAACAATTTTCACATTTGTATCCTTGCTACATGCATTGCCATTGAAATTGCACTCCGCCTATTTAGTTTTGCCCTGCTTTGAGACATTGTTGCACTGAATTGTTTGAATTGCTGTGTTGGTTTTAACACATTATTATGCAGAAAAAAGGTTTAACATTTTCACCGGACTTTTGAAGCCTGCCCCCTTTCTTGAGTTAATCATAACAAATCCCTCATCATCTTTTTCTCCTCAGGTTTTCTTGAACTTAAAGGTAAAATTTTGACTTCAAATTTAGCTAAGGTTGAAGTCTAAAATAATGAGATGTTCTTCTTAGTGTCAATAACTTTATTACTCTTATATTGACTTACAAAGGAAACAAATTTGTCCTTGCCTATTGTGAGAGACGGGAAAGCTATACCATCATTAAAACCTTGAGCAATGGTAAATTCGGTATATTTTTCCTTGGTTTCTTTACAACATAAAAGACATGGACATTTGATTAAATATGTAGCTTTCACAATGGCAATAGTTGCATGAGTTAGGGAAGTTTTAGTAAACAATAGGTTGGATAAATTTTAGTCCTCCTACCATCAAAGAGAATGTATTCATTTTGTTTAAAAATGTCGCCCTGATAAAGTATCATTGATGAATTCTGAAAGAAATGCATAAATTTTCATCCCTAATAATATACCCCAAGCAAACGTATTCTCTCATATTTGAACCCTTCAAACATTAAACAGAAGTTGAACATAACAAGACACGTGTAGGTGTTCTGAAGCACTAACATCAAAATTATGAGTATATTTGCACACAATGAGAAGCATTAATTTATCAGTGACTTTTTATTGGCAACAAATTACTTACATAATATTTTGCACGGAGAGCACTTAAACAAAAATATGGGGAAAACAGAGTTTTTGTGCTAAAGAAAAAGATTAAGATCTTGAGAAATAGCCAAGAATCTAAAGAAAACTCTATCATGATGCAAGATCCACACAACATTTCTTGAAAACGTTGGTCAGAAGAGTGAAATTGTTACCTGTTTCCTAGCTAAAGAAATAGCCACTAATTTGAAGAAAAATATAGCACAATGCCAGATCAACAAAGTTCATTTAGCAGAGCATTATGACAACCCAAAAAAGTTTGCAACATTCAGAGAACCACTCTCATTCATGTCTCCTTCACTGATGTATTTGAGGGAATGGTGGAGGCAGATTATTCACATGAGGATCCTTCCAGTGGCCCGAAGGATTGGATCTAGAATTCATCTAACCACAAGCTTTCTTTGCAACTATTGCTTCACTAATCTTGGATCTAGAATCCATCTACAACCTTGCCCTACACATCTTACTTTGCAATTCTCACTTTGATAATCTTGCGACAAATTTCTGGAACTGAAACTAGAATACCCTATAAATGCAAAGCAAATGTAGCAAAACCTCTAAACCACATGCAGCTAATAGCTTATGTGATGGAACTTTGATCATGTCTCTTGTTTGATCCCTAAGATCCCAAAAATATATTTTTTTGAGAAAAGTAATATCTACAAACATGACAAATCTTGTTTAGCTATCTACTTTGCTCCCTTGAATAAATGAAATGGTGAAAAAAACAAGCAAGGAAGAAACTTGAACAGTTTTCCATGTAACTACCACCTCATCACCTAAATATCCAAAACTGAATATCAAAAGATTTAAGAGTACTATCAATTCTTCAACAAAACCCTTTAAAAACAAGTGCTCCTGTGTTATATTTTTGAGCAACTTACAGTATGAACTTGTGCCATTTATCAAATATTTGCAAAAGTTATTAGAAATTAATGAATCAATTCCATAATTCCATGAACTTCTTAAGAAATTATATATTTTTGAATGCATTCCATAACACCATAAGATTTACAATCATTAAAGAAATTCAAGTTAATGAATTTCATATGATAAATACGTAACACTGATGGATGCCAATACATATTGAAATAAATGGATTGTCAAAGTGCATACCTTGTCTGCAACCTTTTTGATAATCTCAGTATATAGTGGATTAGAAAACCCATTTCCATAAGGTGTAAAATTGTATGTGACATTGTACGGGAGGTATTTAAGAGCAGCTTTAAATACTTCGATACAGAAACCGGTTATAATTGTATTGTTGTGCTGGTCAACAGTTGTATTAACAAATTTCCTGTATCCAGTTTTCCTTGGTATAATAATCTTCAGATGCCTTTCAAATCCGTGATTATTAGAGACTGCAGAAATTCTTTGTAACTTCAACGTATTGAGAGCATTGACATGTTTAGTAGCATTGAACATGCTCACAAAGCTATCAACTGGAGGACTAATTGAAAAGTTTTTTGACGATATGCTCCAGTATCCTACAACTTCTAATTGCTTTCCAATACCATTGACAACCTCAAGAATAGAGTGCCTACGATCTCCCTTGGAATCAAACTCAATCTTCCCTGTCTCCCCAGAAAAGCTGCTTCTTAAAATGTGTTTCAGAAGTTCAGGACCTCCAACAAATTTTTGCTTTTCCATAAAATTCTCTCCTGAATAATGTTCGTTATGGGAGAAATCCTTATCAAACTTCAATCTATCTACTGCTCCAGCAAATAGCCATAATGCATCATATGCATATAGGGCATCTATGTTTACAGAAAGATCTCGAGTGATGTTATCACCCAGCTTTTTATTCAATTGAGAATTGAATTCTTGAAGCTTTGAAGAAAGTGGAACATGTGGTCTAGTTCCTATAATGTCATTGGTTGTTACAGAAGAATCCATTTGAAGATTCAATTCAGAAAGGACATTTAAAATATCATTGTTGACAATCCATGTATAGCCAGTGCCCAACATTCTCAGTTTTATAGCAACAGACAAAAGCATCCGAGAAATCCAAGGTTGCACATTAACAACTAGAACCCTACTTTTCATTTTTCTCACTTTTGCAAGAACCATATAAATATATTCACTGCTCGTATTAAAACCAAATGTTGCTTTATATGAGATCTTTGAGTCAATACTGTCTAAAGATTCTTTCAACTTCCTGACTGTGTTCCTCCCTAACTCATCATCAGAAAACAATGCAATAACTTCATTCCAACCATAGTTGTGCATTATATCTGCTACTGCTGCCATGTGAATTGCTTCACTGGGAACCATTCGAACAAAATAAGGGTACTGAAGCTGAGACAATGATGGATCTGTAGCAGAAATAGAAATCAAAGGAACTTGAATTGCTTCTGCCATCTGTGCCACAAAGTATGATTCGGCTGATGATTGAGGACCTATTATGGCCAACACTCCAGCATCCAATAATTGTAGTGCTGCATCAAGAAATGTGGAAAAAAAGTATTTACTATGTATTGAAGTCATTAAATTAAACAAAGCACTGATTTTTCTTTAGTAATTATCTTTTCCTTGTAAGGTTTACTGTGTACAAAATCTAACCTAGGCTTCCTTTAATAAGCTCCAAGCTGTATAGTATTTTTGTACATAAGGCAATAATGAGGTGTTAACTTAGAGGTAAGAGTCTTGACTTGGTAACCTGAGGTCATAGGTTTGATTCCAGTGAGCAACACTAAGTTATGAAGTTAAAAAAAATTCCATAAAAGGAATTCTGAAACTAGAGCGATAGATCCAAGAGATCTCAATGGACACAAAGAAAAATTCAATTTCAGTAAAAGTACTTATAGAAAAGGATCTTACAGACATAAATCCCATGGCAGAAAATGATTTTATTTATAAATCAAATGTTGATCTCCTAATCAAACATTCGTAACTCTTCAAGTGCAACGTCATAGATACTTCCTAACCATTTTGGATTCTAACAGGAGATGCATATCGTAACTTTCTCTTTTATAACCATTGCCTATTTTAGTTAGAACTCTTCATGCTTGAGTTGACCATGGTCAACTCTCCATCAGAATCAAGTCTAAAATCAACACATAAATCAGAAAAAAAATTGATTTTTTTGTCTGATAAAATTTAGTTTGTATGTTGGCCCCCCAAAAAAATCGCATTTTGTTCTTTCAAATTTTATCACCAACAAATACACGAAAACAAAAAGTCACCAACAGATTTCCTCACCCGAAAAAGCACTCTGAAGAACACTACAGTTTGATTCAACCACAAGTAATTCCAGTTTTCTTCCTTTCAGTATGTTTGCATTTTTATTTACTTCCTCAGCTGCATACTCTAGAGCTGTTTTGATTAGCTTTCCACGAACTGTGGTCAAGGAAACAAGAACACCAACCTTGACTGTTGGTGGTGTTAACTGTTCCCCAGCACATGATGTGCATGTGAATGCAATTAAAATGCAGATATAGAAAACTTTCCAAGGTTGAATATGCATTCTTTAAAACAATCACCCTCAAATATTAATGCTGAAACTTCCAAGCATCTGGAAAAACATTAACATGTCCATTGTGAAAATGACAAACATTGAAAAGCATACAAATGTTCCTAACATTAAAAGCCATACACATTATCATAACATGTTTAATTTAACAGCCTAATTAGAGTAACCATGTGCTCACAAGAAATTAGCCTCTAACAATAAACAGATAAATTCACTTTCCTATTATAATTTGATAAAAAATAGAAATATAAAAATATGCATCTGCTTTCTGATTCATTAAATGTACACAACAAAGAAGGCTCACTTTTCACTATGCCAGCCCCATACTAAATCTGTAACTCCACAAGTTTCATATAGGTGTATCTTACAGAATTCTGGTTATCACATGCATCATACACATACCTTTTTAAAAATGGTCTTTGAATGCAACTTTATAAGAATGAGTTTCTATCTACAACAAAACAAATGATGAAATGTATTAACCAATTTCCTTAGAGTCATCAATGAAGACCCTTTTACCTTTATCAGTACATTGCCAAGTCAAAAGTGATAATGAGTTAAATACAAAAATATATCTGTATATTTAGTTGTTAGACTGTAACGTAAGGTGCAATTCCTCCACATGTTATTATATTGTAAGGTATGGGTTAATACTTGATCTCGTATGCACAGTTCATGCAAAGTATAAACATAAACGCTAACATTGTCATCATAGATTTGAGTAATCATTCCATGCACCTTTGTGCTGGAGATGTGATTTGTTAAATTAATATTGAGAGATTGCAGTGTTACTACAATTCACAATTTCTATTTCTTGATCAGTGAGATATTGTTCACTTGGTTAGAACATGTGGCTAGTGGTTTGCAAATTTCAGGTTCAATTCCAAGAGGTATACTGATTTAACAGAGTCATATTTTGCTTAAGTTATATGAAAGTACCCTGTGACATAAATGTCTTGGGATACATATAATTAGAATCAGTTTCAACACCCCCAAAATTTGTCTCTTATTTCCCTGAAACTGTACCTTATAAACCTCCTAAACGAAACAAATATCTAAAATCTTCTCTTTTTAAATGTGAGATTCATAAGGCTTTATTCAGTGCATCATGTTAGCCTTTTGTTCATTGGTCAACATTAGGTTGACAAGCAGCTGTAAAACCATGCCAGATCTTGTAAATGAGTTCTCTTTCAGATTTTGCATATGCAAAGGCATTCTCCAAATGTGATGTGTAGCAATCATAGTACTTGATTGCTATAGAGAATGAGCAAGAGCCTGCTAGAGCATCCTCCAGAAACAACATGCAACATCAATGCCTAGATGATTTCGAAAGTGAACAAGGGTTCCCACATTTGCTATCAAAAAATGCAGCCAAATCATCATTCCAAGAAAGTGTTCCAAAAAAACATGGGAGAAAACGATTGAACATGATATGAAGAAATTGCAAAAAGATAAAGGATCCAGCACTTCACAGAGGTGAATGGCACAAGAATACTCATATAGCCAACCACATTTTGTTGGGACAAGGCTATGATGATGATGATGTTAGTCGTTTTTTTTACATTGGTTTTTTTGTGGGCTGTGGGCATTATTTAGATATAAATTAATTGAATTCAAATTATATAGGTTTAACTTGTATCATGACCATGTCCTGTCATGTTCATGATCCATGCATGCCATGTGCTGGTTTCTTGATCAAGTCAGTGCTGATTTGGTTGAGTTCAGCTAGGATTCCAATCAAATCATTTCTACTTTGATTGCTACTTAGCTTGAGAGGATGTTTGGTTGGCATTTATATACATTAGAGTGCAAGGATGCACATTTCATTCAATTATTTAATACAATAAACCTCTGCTTTCTTCTCAAAAACAGTTTCTTACAGAATGAATTTTGGAGATTTTGCCTCATCAATCATAGGCACTACATCATTATAGCCTCTTTTGATACAGCGGGCTTGCATTGATGCATCATTATAATGTGAAAATGTTTCCTTCGAGAACAAAACACTAACGTATAGTTCATGGATTTGAGCACCTTTTCTCACACCAAGCCATGTTGCATGGATAAGAATCATTCTTTACTGTCTCTATTGAGTGAAATTCAGTAGAATTATCTTCTACATGAGTAGAATGCATGGTATTATCAGCAATGAGCTATACTTAGCATGGATCAAACAATTAGTGATGGAAATCAGAGTATATGAAGGTTCAATCTTGGCACTAACAGACTATGCAACTGCAATTTTATTGATACATTACCAATTTCAAACAAGAGAAGAAACCACATTACTTGAAGTGTCATTATGTTGAAGATCAAGTCAAATAATCGTATATCGGTATACATGCTACACAAAAGTTTCAAATTGCAGGCATCTTCACCAATAAGATGACTAGATTTAAATTGATTCTTCCTAAAGATGAAACAGCTGTCCTTAAAGAATGCCTGAAAGGGATGTGTTATCTGCAATATCTTCAAAATCATTTAACTGGAATAATCATTAGGAATTATGCCATCATGCACTGTAATCTTAACATATCATTTAATAGGATAAACTCAAAGAACATGGTATGAGTTTCTTGGGCGCGTGGGTGGTGCGCGCGGGGGAAAGCTTTAAATATCATAAGCATGAAACGGGAAAACAATTTTAAGAAAATCATTATAATTTGTAAAACAGAAAAGAGGAACATTTGTAAAATATATAATTAAGAGTGAAGTGTATCCAAAGTTAGCAGTGAATGTTAGATATTCATCAAAGGGTTAAAGGAATGACTTTCATTTCATATGCCTTATTGTTGTTTCAGTGATTAAAGAAAAACAGAAACATAAATGCCAAAGGCCGTTTCTATATTTTGGTGTAGCATACATTTGAGCACATTCACATATCATTATGGAGATTCCTTGGGCTCTTTGGGGTTTCAATTTATTGTCCAGTACACTATCCTACTAAATTCTTCAACTATGTTTTCTTTTTATTCCTTCTTTTCACCTTCTTGTTTTTCTGTGTTTTTTTTTTCTTAACAGGCATTTTTGTAGTTAAATAAAAATTGTGAAAATTGTGCAGATAAGTCTTTTTCTTGTGAAAATTATGTTCTTTTAATACTAAATTTTCTATTCATACACAATAGGCTTGTTTTACATCTGGACAAATAGAAGCAGAGCACAGGGCTATCACTTGTACCAATCACTTGGGCATCAAAATATGGATACATCCATTTCCTGACAACCTATTAAAAACATCAGCAGAGCCTTGTATGGGTTAAGGAAAAGGCGATCTTATATTTTGGGTAGCTCTTGTGAACACGGGTCAAATGTTTTATAAAACAGGTTGGGTTCCCAAGATGAAGCAGCTCGAATTTGGGCATGCAAAATGTGTTTGTTTACCCCCTTTTAAGAATTTAAACAATTGTATTTAAAATAATAGAATAGCGAATGTTGCTACCCCAACCTGCTTGATACCAATCATTGGTAATTCCCTTGAACATTATGATGTTATGCCTTCTAAGCTTCTTACATTTAATTGTTTCATAATGTTGGCTAGGTTACTTTAACTTGTATATAATTATCCAGGCAGCTATCCTTAGTCAGGAATTTTCTCAATAAGCAATCTTTTCATTTCTCATGCATCCATTCAGTTTCCTTTGTAGAAAAATTTAAATCTGCACATCAGGAGATAGGATCTTATTTTTTATACAAGATTTCCATTTAACAAATATCAACTGAGAAAGACACCTAATGAGAATTATAAAACTTGTCATGTGAAACGGTAAAAGTAAGCTACAGAAATATGCAAGAGAAGGATGACAAATTGACTATCCTCATGCGTGGACAGTAACATGAAACTGCCCATGGCCTAAAGTGGGGTTCACAGCACTAACTTGAACGTTATGTTTAGGCAATTGTGATGCCTACAGGATTCTGGAACTCCCGAACAGTAACTAAGCATCCATCAGCCTTCCTCGGAACATCATTGTTAACTTGTATGCTTTTGAACCCATCTACAAAGCGCAACAGGCATAACAATCGCTTAGAATACAACTGGTATGAAGCGTCGTGGCACATTTAGCAATCCATGTTCCATGGTACTATCGTGGCGGTTATTAAGACTGTTGTATCTGTAAAAAGGAATGAAACAAAAACGACTAGACCGTAAAGCAACGGTGTAAAAAGGCTGCTCCAAACAACAGAGAGGCACTACAGGTAGATCGTAACAGCAAGAGACATGTATGTTGCAGCTAAGGAAATCCCGCTGAAGCATACATAACGGAAGATTGTCTGACAAGTCCAGTAATGGAAGAAACAACCGTTATAGACTATCAATAACTAAGCAAATCGTTTTCTTCTGCTTTAAACAACGGACGGCGGCGGAAAAAAATCTAACGGTTTAAACGATCATCTAATGTTAAACAACCAAATACAGCTTACGCAGGAAATGTGCAGGAGCATTCAGAAAGCTCTCTGGAGCGAGCTGCTATTCTCGGAATAAAATGAATGGATCTCGGGCTGATATTTGATCAGTTATTAGGATAGCTGCAGCAGCTAAATAAAAAAGCACCACAACTTTGGATCTTGTGTTATGTTACATATCTATTGCAACAAACCAAAGCTAAATACATGTCATCACCTGTCGATTGATCCAGCCGGTGAAGTACACAAAGCAAGCAAGAGCAAGACGACTTGTTGCGAATTACTGCTTCCTTGAACCAGATGAGACATTCATTTATTGTTTTTACGGAAACGCCACTGGCATGGCTGGAATTCTTCATACCGCATTAAATACCAATGGTTTCACGGCCCCCGTACCCTGTTCAAGATTATGAAAAATTGACGATGAATATAGTAAGCAACTGAAAAGTGGCACTGCAAGGGTCAAGTTAAACATCATGTAAGAACGAAGAAACGGTGGAAGGAAGCCGAAATACTTGAGACGGTAAAAGGTGGCCGATGCATCATCATTCTGTGTACATATATCAGAGTGACGGTGAAAGTACTACCATAGGGGGGGCGTTCCTTCGTCTAAAAACAAAGCCTAGATTCTTCAGCAACCAAATGTTTAGTTCTGCTATTTGACCAGCAATTTCTTGATGATGAAAATGACGATAATGGCAGAGAGATGCTTGATAGGGCATTGCAAGTCACTGATTGGTCGGTTGCAGGGAAGAGGATTGAGACATTGTGACGTTTCGGACTGTGACGGAGACGGCGCACGAAAAAAAGAAGCGATTCTTTGCCGCAAACGCCCGGTTTTTGCTTTCATTCCGAATTTTTGCGGCAGCCGCCTGGTTTTTGCTTTCATTTTGAATATACAGTAACAACACTCACGATCCGCTGCAGCTCATCCAAACGCCTGCTCTGCGGCCCTGCACTTTTGCAGGAATATTTGGATTCCGAATATTCATGCAGTGAAGCGAAAACATCGTCAAGGTGTCTGGTTATTTTACCTCTTCCAAGGCCGAGAAGCATCTGCGCGCACACCATGGCTAGAATTTGACGGAAAGTCGTTCCTGTCACCAAACTTACTTCGTCGTAGGTAGGCTCGAAGTTCAAACAAATCTTGCAACCTCAACATTTTATTCTTTTGCATACTTTGGTGCGCATGTTGCGTCTTGTGGGAAAGCATTGCGAGACATTCGGTAAATTTTTCATTTCATTTAATATTTACTTAATTTTCCATACATATTCCACAATTTCCTTTGTGTACCTTTTAAAAATTTTTGGTGTAGGATATTTTGTTGTAAGAGTCATGGCACCCATTAAACATTGGTTGAAAACTTATCGTCGAAGGCATCATACACACATAATGACCTAGCATATACAAATGCAAGCCTATGGAATACACCACAACAAATGTAAAGTAGGATAGCATGACAAGACAATGATCAATTTTACATGCCATGCATCTAATCACTAAGCCCTACCTCTAAAGAAAAGTGACGGTGCCCCAAAGCTTTCCAACAAGCCTATGTATTGTGATACTATTTACAAAAGAATCAACGCAAGGTAGTTCAGTATCAGTGATCACTATGATAGGCAACAAGGCAATGTAATTCTATAAAGTGTTGTCAATGGTTAACATAACATAAAATCTGTAATGTCCAGGCTTACCGCCAACCAGCATCAGGCACGTTTCCTACCAACCATGTCGGTTTACAGGGTGGGACCTATTCCATCAGGAGATGCATCAGGTTGCGTGTATGGCCCACCACCGTTTTATGTCACGTGTCACCCTTCATCTGCATCATAGTAAGAGAGAAAGTTTGAAACCTTAGTGGTTGTTGGTTAACGTCGCATCCTATGGCTATATTATATTCATGACTATTAATTTATTCATGTTATATGTACGGGTCCTGCCACTCCCTGGCAGTGGGCCGTAAAAATACATGGCCATAGGCATGAATGAGGTCGCCACCTTCGTCGTTCTTGCTGCGAATGAACGTCGTCCCGCATATAATTTTTTTTGTTAACCATCGTTGTTTGAGTGGATTCGTCTCTGCTTGGAAAGCAGTGAAGCCTGACGTCATTTGCCGGGCAGAAGGCTGTTCCAGTAATATCCAGGCAACATCACTGGTTCTAACAATTCAATTATTTAAGCAAAATCAGTGGTTATAACAATTCAATAATGTTGAAGTAATATCAGTGGTCATAACAATTCAATAATGTTGGTTATAACAATTCAATAATGTTGAAGTAATATCAGTGGTTATAACAATTCAATAATGTTGGAGTAATGGTCAGATGTTCATTTTTCAATTATGTTTATGTAGAAGGACTAAGATGTTCTTTTTTCAAGTTGAAGATTGAAGAGGTTAAGCTTTCATTCATCTACTAATCCTCCCAGAACCCCACTTAGAAAGATGAATACTATAGTTCCAAGTATATGATAGATAGCTATGTGTTACAATGTATTCTATAAACCATTTAATAGGGTGTCACAATAATTAGTTAAAATTAAGGTGTTAGGAATTGAAATTTGACTATAAGAACACCTCAACACATAATGAATATAATTTTCTTTTTGTTTCTCTCATTGGTGCTTGGTCAATTTGTAAAGTTGATGAATTTCAGTTTGCCAAGCCCTGATATTAGGTACGTGATATCGAGTACAAGATATCGGGTACCTAATATCTAAGCCTGGATACGATATCATGATTCCTGTGTTGGCCTATAAATATAGCACTTAGGCGCATAGGGAGGAGTCTTTAGCCAATAAGTCTTTAGGTCGAGTGTGACGTACTTGGACATGCACACGATCGGCAATAAAGATCAAGATTACTCCATCATTGTAGCATTCATTTAGTTTTTAATTTTTTAATTGTTAATTATTATTTATTATTTTCTTAGTTAATATTTCTTTATTGTCATTTACTATTCTTGTTGTTAATGTGGAATGAGTCTGTCTTAATCATGACGATTTAAGTGTCACTACGTGGAAACCTAGTAGCGTATCAAGTAGTGCTCAAGTAATGTGCGCTTAGTAATCCCAGACATAGTACATGAAGTCCAAGATGCATATAGATGATTAAGGACAAATACTCATTGCACTTAGGCTAGCTTAGATTTTGCTTCCCATTGCTTATTAGTTTACTTAAGTGTTTCTCATTGTCTTTAGGAATAGCAGAGTGTTAGAAACCACATCATACACCTCACCCTGAACTAAACCATACATGACAAAGCAAATACTAGTCCAGGTGGGAAGATAGCAAATTGTATAACTATCTAAGTGCCACAACTAGTCCGTTTGCTGAGTTTGACCGAATTGCATGTACATGCTCATATTCGTATGGTTGAGCATAGGGGTACCTCACTGCTCATCAAGAGTATATCTTTATTTTCAGTATCTATCTAACTAGTTTAGCTATATATTTATAATATATATCTATTATTTGGCCAAGAGAATCTTACATATTTTACAAATTAATAAAATCTCAAATTGATTCATTGAGAAT
>MNCI01007017.1:99993-130885 GCA_015680685.1 Gnetum montanum | reverse complement strand
TAATTTAGACTTAGTTCATTAGTTAGAGTTAGTAATTAGTTTCTCAACCCTTCACCTTGTTAGCATAGGAGACATAAAACATAAAAAGTTATAAAAATCATATACCTCAGACTTGCTTAACCATACACCGTGACAACTACAATTAAGTCTAGGAAGACAACGAATAATTAACCCTAAGTGTTCCATGGGGCGTGTAGGCACTTAGTCTACGGAGTTCGACCGAATCGTGCGTGCTACGCTTGTATTTGTATGGTTGAGTGTAGGGGTATCTCACCACTCATCAATATTTATCTCATTTCTAATTTAAATTCATTATTCTCATCATTTTTAGGGTAATGATAAGTTCAGTTGTATTATAGTAGGTGTCAAGGCGAGTTGGTATCAAGCTTTTAATCCACGATCAAGTAGATAACAATAGCAACATTATTAGTCATTAGACTTTTCTAGAAGCTTTTGAGCATATGGAGAATAGTCTAGGTCTAATGAACATTAAGTTATCTTGTAAGAAACCATATGTATGAATGGAAATGAAAAGTACTAGAATTGATTATGTAAGTATTTACAAGGTTTGGTAGGGGGGAATAATATAAGTCCAACAAATATTAGAAGATTATCTACTAAGAAATGTTATGTATAAATTGTGCTAAGAGGTAATGGGATTAATTGCATAAGTATTTGCCCTAGTTTGGTAGGAGTTCACAATGAAATCTAGAAGTCACAATGTTGACATTAGAAATTGCAAACCTTAATCATATTGTAGGTGACATAAATAGTCACTGTAAATGTCAATAAGAAAGGCAAAATTAATAGCAAAAAATAATTAAAATTTGTCTAGACTAAAATCAATAACTTGCTTAATACCAAAGCTCTCATATATAGACTAATAAAAAGTAGAAAACTAACAAATTTAACATATCCTCAAAATCCTTAATAAATCAATAAAATAGAAATCAACAAATCTAGATTTACAATTATATTGAAAAAAGATCATACAAATTTATAAATATCATATCCTGTTTAAAACCTCATAAACATATTCCAATCAAAATGTTTAAAAACAAATTCAAATATAATTGCATAGCATAGATTTCCATTTAAATTGCATAACTGAATATCTCGATGTGCAAAAACCTAATAGACTTGAATTAACAAAAGAGGGTTTTATGGATCATTACCTACCTCAGAAACAAGTTAACAGAATTGTTAGATGCAAATCCTTAGTTAAAATCCTCACCTGCCTAGAAATGGATTAGAAAAAATGAAAGAGAATGGAAAGGAAAGTAGAAGAGGGGAAGAAGAAAGAATGATTCATTATGACACTAATGTGTTAGCAATACTTGCTAGTGCAATATTTGAATCATGTTCATGACTTTCTTCTCCTATGTTCTCTAGCAAAGTCTCTCCTTTTGGACTTCTTCTAGATGTCAATGAGCAAAATGCTAAACAAAGGTGTGGTTTATATAGGATCAAGGCTTAGATCATATGGGTATAACCTTTTTGATATTGTTTACTCAATGTCAAGCATGTGATGTACTTTGAATTTTCTTTACTTATTATTAATATTTTTTGAGGGTTTGACAACCCAACCCTATGGCTATGACTTAATTGATCATTAACATTATACCAACCTAATACTTTTTCAATGGATCAATCATGCCGCTTCTTTTTAAAATAAAATTGAAAGATCATTTAACTGCATAATAAAAGATAGACTAAGGGCTAGAGATACCATCACTTAGACAACTTTAAACTTATAGCTTCTAAACACTTCCTAGAATTTTATAAAAAAAAAATTGATCACATTAACAAAACCAAATAATAATCTCAACCATCAAATCTCATCAAACATTCATTAACATAGCCAAACACATATTAATAAATTAAAGCATTATTAATAGCATGCTAGAACAATAATCGTCATGCATATTCATACCTAAAATTATATTTCATAGGTGACAACTGCTCCAAGATCATGGTACCTACCTACATAGTCCAATAAGATGAATGCACATATTAATATCATAATTAGCAAAATATAAACATAATAACATGTCAAATGCATAACTATTTTTCATAAAGCAAAGATCTCAAAAAAAGACACATGATAACTAAAGTGGGATATGAGAATTGAGAACTTAGAAAGGAAGGGGAGGTGGGGGGGGGGGGGGGGGGGGGGGGTGGGTGTGGTTTATGGAGATGAATAAGTTCCTAATTAAAATCATACCTACCACACAACACACAAAACTTTATGTGGTTCCCCAACTTGGGTACTTCCACACTCGAAGGGTAGACTCCATGCACATCTCCAAACTTTCTTTCTCTATCAAATGTGGTTTGAAGGACACCACACCCTGTAAAAGCACTAAGCTCCATATCGAAGTGTTTCATCACTGTGAAACCACTCAACCCTACAAGGTCCCAACAAGCTCAAAATGTGGTTTCAAGGATCCCACAACCTTTACAAAATTGAGCTTTACTCCAAAATGTTTTGGTGCTGTAAAACCACTGAATCCCATAGGATCCTGACAAGCTTAATACAAATGCCTTCTTGCAAGAAGCACATTAACCCTATAGGGCAACAAGAAAAAGAAAAAATACAAGGGAAGAATGTAAGTACAATTACAAGTCCTTATTGTTGAAGCTCAATTCAACATACAATTAACATACAACAAAGAAAATGATGTGACAATGAAGGACAAGAGTACAAGAGCATAGATTAGACAATGATTGCTTTGATGTTGACAACACTTGCACAATTCCCAAGAATTTGGCTTCTTCTTATAACTTTAGAATTTTTGAAAACTCCGTAGAATTCATGCAACAACTACCCAATGGCTAGTGTAGACATCTCATTCGAAGTTGTGATGTCTACCTGTGATCTACCTTAATTCTGGAGAGACATCTTATTATGAAGTTGGATGTCTCTAGGGAGACATATACTTTCAAATGGAGACATCTACTATTTCTGAGAGATGTCTACTTTTAGATGGAAACATCTATTATCTTTGAGAGATGTCTTCTCAACTCTTTAAATTCTAGTTCCTAAGGCTTTCTCTTGTTAATTTGGCTTCTTTTCAATCCTTGGAGCATCTTCATTTGGTTTGTAGTCTTTGGTTTCAGTCCATGCTCGTTCATGTTCTCATGTTGGCTCATAAGATTTTCACTTTGTTAACTCATTGTAGATCTTGTTTTTCTTGAGTCCTTAGTCCTTATGTGAAGTTCTTATTCATGTCTTGTAAACACATCATCTACAACAAACATTCTTTGTTCTCCATTTTCCTTAAGGTTTTGACATACCAAAAGGTCAAAAATCTTCCCCTTTTTGGTGATGTCCAAAAGTTAAGAAAATGGATTAGATAATTAATAGTTTAAATGACAGTAACTAATAAAGACTTTTAAGACATATGAATTCCAATGGCAACCAAGGTTATGACTGGGTAAGGCTCTAAGTCTCAAGGAATAGAATAGATATTAAAAGAAAATAAAATGAAAACCAAAATATCTCTAATCATACTATTAAGGTAAAACTTACCTCCAAAAAATGTAACAAGATACACAACCATGAAATAGAAAGATAATAAGCTAAACTGTCCACAATACATATAGCCATAATTTATCCATAAACTGTCCACAATACCATAATACATACATTCACTAATATATCCTCAATGATGTACAAAAACCACATATGTACACATAATCCACATCATCAAAAAATGTACTAGTCTCCTCCTTTTTGGACATCATCAGAAAGGAGAGATCACTCGAAAAGGCTAATCACTAACTATGGTCGCATCATCTGAATCCTCATTAGAAGCAACTACAGCATAAGAAGGTCTATAAGTCTCCTCCTCATCATCATCACTACTGGTATTGGTGCTAGAGACATGTTGCTCATCATCATCATCTGAAGATGGTCCTTGCACTAAAGCTCTCCATGGAAAAAGCTTCACTTGAAAGCGAGATGAAGCCAATGGATCCTACTAGGATAGAGCCTACTAAGAGGATGAGGAAGCACCCTTCCTCTAATAGGCGATGGGATTAGTAGGTCTCCATTGAGAGGGAGTCCTAAGATGCTCTTCATAACCTATTTCTCAAATATCTTTGGAGCATCATCCAAATGATGAGAGTTGGAGCTAGGCTGCATGGGATCAAGAAGCTTCCTTTGGACATGTGTTGGTGATGCATCAGGATCCTCAAAATCAAAAGCATTTCTTGAGTCATATTCTTAGGAAGTCCCAACTACTGTAGAATTTTTACGAGGGGCTAGAAAATCCTTCTCACTATTTGATATGGGAGGAGTGGTGATCTCCTCAAACTGCTACCTATCAAGAGGTGGAGGTAATCCAATTACATCCATACTCTTACGAAGGTAAGAGACATTCCTACCAATCATCCCAACGGTACAAGCAAGTGGCCTAAGTAGCTTCTTTAGTGAATTCCTCATCTAGTTCCCAACTAATTTGGGCCTTCTCAGCTGAGGAGAGGCTCAAGATGGTGATGTAAATATCTTCTTTTGGAATTTTTGTGGCATGTTGCTAGTTTTTGCTTCATCAACATGTGTGGAGCTCCTTTTTTCTAAGTACTCACCAGACTCCTCTTGTCTTTAAGTAAAGGCATGTTTGGAATGGGAACACCTCTTTGCCAAATCAACAAATCAATGAGGTGAGGATGCCCAAGGATTCTTTCCTTGGTAAACGAACCCAACATGTCCCGACAAAGAGTATGAACCAAATCCAAGGGTTGTCCTATGAGCATATAGTAGAGAACAAATGCTTGGGCTGGTAACAAATAATTATAGCTTCCACCTTTTACAATGATGTTGTATAAAATAGTGAGGAAAAGGATGGAAGCATTCAAGGCCATTTGACTTCTATAAATTCTCCTACTACAAAGAGATATTGACTCTCCAAACAAAGCATCACAAAACTCTGGGAGATAAGAATTACACTATTTGTAAAAATGTCACTCATGGAATGAATGGTGACTTGAAACACATCAGCACTAGAAATCCCAAGAATATCATTAAATTGAGGGAAAACATCTATAAGCAAACCCCCGACCATAGTAGTAAAGGCCCTAATAGAAGCATTTTTAATGACAATGTTATAGTAAAATTCTCTAATGAGAATTTCAAGCACAAAAAAATTCATAGTAATGAAAGTAGCCCAATTCAATACTTGTAAGAAACTCATCAATGTTTTTTGTCTATGCTATGGGAAAGAAAAAGAATGCTCAGAGCTAATAGAAATGGTTTCAATTACCTCAAATTGCTACTAGGCACTAACTGATCTAAACTAAGGATTGTAGGTATTGGTAACATTAGAGGAAGCTCCTTTTGCCTCCTTGCTTCTCTTAGGCGGCACCCTTGACATTGCTACATTCTTTTTGGCCATGGATGTTGAAGAAATAACATAACTCGCAATTGTTGGTGAAACCCTGGCCATCTCTCCTTGGACATCTATGCTTAGATGAATGAAAAATGAGGATTTGGATTTATATAATAGTGCTAAACAAGGGTTTAAAATGAAAAGATAGACATCTCCTTTGAAAGATAGATATCTATGCCACACTTATAAAACATAGGTGGATGTCCCCTTTAAAAAGTAGATGTCTCTTACGAGATGTCTTCAAGAAGACGTCTTAGCAAGATGGGGTTTAGCAAGATAAGGCTCAGAGATGGCTACTAAGGATTATAGTCTCATAAGATAATAATAATAAAAAACTTACCTCTACTTACCTTCCTTGTTGAAGAGGAGGAAGAGATGTCTAGGAAGCTTGAGAATGAGATCCCTCTTTTGAGGTATCTCCTCTTATACAAATTTCATCTATTTCCAAAGATTGGCTCCCTTTGAAAAAATCATTTGAAAGGATTTTCTTGTTATCATCTTCCTTCTCCTTAATTCTCCATACCTTCCTCATTCTCTTACCCTTTATCTTGTTATCCTGCACAATTCCTTTCTAGATGCATTTTGATAAGACCAAGGAGTTTTGTGATATGTCCAAGTATTCATATGATAATAATTTAAATTACACTCCCATTTCTTATGTCCAAATTTATTGCAATAGTAGTACCTAACCCTTTTATTTGTATAGAAGCTATTAAATCTTGAAATTACCTTTTGGCTAAATGGAGTGCTAGTAGTTACCTCAATCTTTGAAGGAGCCTCTTGTTCTATTGCTTTTTGTTGGGATTCTTGTTCTTGTTGATAGAAACCTAGTCCACTTTTATCATTTGGACTTCTTCCTTGCCCAAGAACTATTCGACGATATTCCTTTCCTTTGACTAGCCTTTCATTTATAAGTTTAGTATCTGCAAGTTCTTCCTTAGCCTACTCATAAGACAAGGTTAGTTTTTCATTCTTAGCCCTTAGGTCTCAGATTTCTTTTGTAAGATTTAAAATCTTTATATTTAGTGAAGAAATATCTTGATCCTTTATTTTTAGTTGCTTATCTAACTTTAAACAGAGACTTTGAAAAGATAGAAGTTCCTTACACGAGATCATACCTCTCTTCATCATTTTCAAATTGATAATCATATGAGAGATGAGCATTTTCATCTGTAAGAGCCATACAAATGCAATGTGAATCTTTTGTATTATGATCCACTTCTTCCTGACTTGGTTCTTCATCATTCCAACTTGTGTAGAAGTTGGTCTTTTTCATATCCATATTATTCCTATTGGTCGGTTTCAACCTATCATTGCTAGGACATTCGGAGGCCACATGGCCTCTTCCCCAACATATTGAACATTCTTACCTCTATTCTTACCTTAGATGTTGGATTAGTTGGGTCCTTATTGATAGAAGCTCTTTCCCTTTTTTGCTAAAAGTCTTTGAAGCCTTCTTGATAGAAGGATAATTTCTTCTTGATTGTTCATTTCTTGATCTTTAGGATCCTTCTCATTGGATGTTGATTCTAAGGCAATGGGATTTTCTTTTATTACCCATTCTCTTATGAGAATCATTTCATAAGAAATAAGAGCACTTTGTAGTTCTTTAAATTTTATGACTGAAAAATCCCTAATTTCTTCCATAGCTGTAACCTTAGGTCTAAAATTAGGTTGTAGAGTTCTAATCATCTTTATTATTACATCACTTTCAGGCACGTCCTTGCCTATACCCCTAATTTTTGCAACTAGATCATTAGCCCTAGAGAAAAAATATTTTATGTTTTCACCTTCTTTCATTTTGAGTTTGTCAGACTCACTTTGTAAGACCAAAAGTTTAGATTATTTGACTATGGATGTGCCCTCATAGGCAACTTCTAAAGTTTTCCAAATTTCCTTAGTAGTTCTACATCCAACTATTCTATTAAATTTAGACTTATTTAATGCATAATATAAACAATTTTTTGCTTTGAAATCGTACATAAAATTATCTCTTTCTTCTAATGTCCACTTGCTCCGTGGTTTGATGACCTATGTTGCACTATCGATAGGTAGTGTGTAACCTTTGAGAATGGACTCCCATACCTCAAACTCCATTGACTCAAGGAAGCCTAGCATCCTTACCTTCTAATAGGAAAAATCGAACCCATCAAACATTGATGGCTTTGTGTAGGATGTCCCCTCCATAGTTCACTCTTGAAAATTAAAGTTGAACGTAAGAGTACCAAGCTTCGATACCACTTGAGGATCGAGAACTTAAAAGGGGGGGATGAATAAATTTCTAATTAAAATTTTACCTACCACACAACACACAAAACTTTATGTGGTTCCCTAACTTGGGTACTTCCACACTTAGAGGGTAGAATTTGTGCACACCTCCAGACTTTGTTTCTCTATCAAATGTGGTTTGAAAGGCACCATGCCTTGTACAAGCATTGATCTATGCACCGGAGTGTTTTTTTGCTACAAAACCACTCAATCCCATAAGGTCCCAACAAGCTTAGAATGTGGTTTCAAGGATCCCACAACCTTTACAAAATTGACATCCACTTTGGAGTGTTTTGACACTGCAAAACCACTCAATCTTGCAAGATCCTAACAAGTGAAATACAAATGTCTTCTCTCAAGAAGCACATCAACCTCATAGGGCAACAAGAAAAAGAAAAGATACAAAGAAAAAATGTAACTACAATTACAAGTCCTTGTTGTTTAAGCTCAATTTAACATACAATTATGATACAACCAAGAAAATGATGTAACAATGAAAGACAAGAGTATAAGAGCATAGATTAGACAATGATTTCTTCGATGTTAACAACACTTGCACAATTCCCAGGAATTTTGCTTCTTCTTATAACTTTGGAGTTTTTGAAAACTCCTTGGAATTCATGACATGGCTACCCAACAACTAGTGTAGACATCTCATTTGAAGTTGGGACGTCTACCTAATATTTGCCTCAATTTTTTAGAGATGTCTTGTTTTGGAGTGGGAGGTCTCTAGGGAGACATCTACTTTTAGATAGATACATCTACTATTTTTGAGAGATGTCTACTTTCATATGGAGATGTCTACTATTTTTGAGAGACGTCTTCTTAACTCTTTGAACTATGGTTCCTGAGGCTTTCTCTCATTAATTTGGCTTCTCTCCAATCCTTGGAGCATCTTCGTTTAGTTTATAGTCTTTGGTTTGAATCCATGCTCGTTCATGTTCTCATGTTGGCTCATAAGATTTTCACTTTGTCAAATCATTATAGATCTCATTTTCCTTGAGTCCTTAGTCCTTATATGGGGTTCTTGTTCAAGTTCTATAAATACATCATCCACAACAAACATTCTCTGTTCTCCATTTTCCTTAAGGTTTTGACATACTAAAAGGTCAATAGGATCCAATCAAACTCAACACACATATAGACTCGAGCACATGACACACCAAAGCAATCAAGATCACTACACAAAATTGTTACATACTTCCTTCCTTTAGGAATCTTCCTCCTATAATATCTAAGGGTGAGTGATGTGAAGATCCTTTTCAACCTTCCAAGTAGCCTCCTAAGCACCATGCCTTTTCCAAATCTCTATAACCATCGGTATCCCTTATTCTTCAACCTTCTTTCTATGCAATTAAGAATTTGAATATGCTTCCAAATATAGCTTACATTAGGCTAAATTGAACTATCATATGATTTAGGTCTGAAATATATTTTTAGTACATAGAGATATGAAATATATCGTGAATTTCTTACAACTAAGGAAAAAGCTAATTTAGTAAGCCACCTCACTAGCTCTACTTAAAATCTAAAAATGACCAACAAATCAAGGTGCTAACTATTGTTTCTAATCAAATCTCATCAAATCCTTCAAGGGAGATACCTTAAAAAATACATGATCCCTAATCCTAGACTCTAAAGATCATCTTCTCACATTCGCATACTTCATATATCTTTCCTAAGTTTCTTTTAATTTGTCTCTAATAATTCATGTTTAATTTATTATTTGCACCATTACATCCATACTCATCTATTGATGATCCTCCAAATTATCCCACCACAAAGCTATATAACATGTTCTATCCTATAACACCTCATAAGAAGTGGCCTTAAGGCTAACATGGTAGCTATTATTGTTTATGAACTTAGCCAAAGACAACAAACTATTCCAATTATCTCTATACTCTAGTGCACAAGCTCCCAGCATATCCTCCAAGATTTGATTTACATACTTCATCTACCCATTTATGGATGATATGTTAAACTCAAATTCAAGATACTACATATATCCACCTAGAATTCCTACTAAAACTAAGAAATGAACTTTGCATCTTTGTCAAAAACAATCTTATTAGCACATCATGCAATTTAACAATATCTGATAAGAACAACTAGGTAGTTATTTATATACTAATTGACACCTTGGTTGTTAAGAAATGCAAGGAATTGATCAAAAAAGTAATGATTACAAGGATAACATATTTCATGTTCTTGGAATAATGTAAACCTTTAATGAAGTCCATGCCCATTACTTTCCATTTACACTTTGAAATATTGTGCAAATACATACAATCACTAAGCCTCTAATGTTTAACCTTGATCTATTGGTATATTAAGCATTAGGTCACAAAGTCCATTACATTTCTTTTCATAGCAAATTACCAATAATATCGCATTATATTCTAGTACATTTTGTCACTTCTTGAATGCATTTGATCCTTGCTTAATTGTGTCTCATCCAAAATCTATTAATGAATAGCCTCAAGAACATGTGCTCTACTTTTAAATCCCATCAAACCAAATCTATTAACAAAAAATAATTAATCTCCATTATTTATTCATGATACCTACTCTTAATACCAAGGGTCTTAGACCTATTGAGAAAGTATCTTGCTTCTCAAAATTGGTAAATAGTGATATTGTTAAGCTTTCCAACTAACTTTCTTAGTGTCTCTACCATTATGTTCCCCTCCCTTAAATGATACTCAATAGTAAAGTCTACTAATAACTCTACTCATTTCCTTTGCTTGAGATTCAACTTTGGCTAATTCATTAAATCTTATAATCCTTTATGATTAGTACATAATGTGATATGCTCATTGTATAGATAATGCCTCCTCATGTTTACGATAAAGATAATTGCACAAGGTTTAAATCAGATGCCAAATATCTAGACTCATAAAACTTTAGTTGATGATATGTATATGTCATCACTTTACCCTCCTACATTAGCACACACCTAAATCCCTTATCTAAAGCATTTGCATATACATCATAAGGCTTTTCAAGAGTTATAGAGATTAAGATGGGTGTCAAGATTAATCTTTACTTAACAAAAGTTGTCCAATAAGCACTATCTCACACAAAAGGACATTATATTGTAAGCAACTTAGTCAATGGAGTTGTTATTTTAGAGAAGTTCTCTATAAATATCTTGTAGTAACTTGGCAATCCAAAAAAACTTCTATCATTACTAATTAACTTTAGAACTAGCTAATCATAAATCATTGAAATCTTTACTGGATCAATTTTGATGCCATCACCAAAAACATATTCTAGAAACTAAATTTATTCATTCTAAAATGAACATATTGATGGTTGCAAATATAAATAATTTTCTCTTAATGCCTACAACATAATATTTAAATATTTATTACATTCCTACTCATTTTTAGTATAGACCAAGATGTCATCAATGAAGACTATTATAAATTGATCTAAACAAGGATGTATAATACGATTTATCAAATGCATAAAAACTACTAAAGAATTAGTGAGTTCAAATGATATGATAAGGAACTCATAGGGTCTTTATCTAGTCTTAAAGGTAATTTTAGGAGCATCTTCCTTTTTGATTCTCACTTGGTGATAACCATACCTTATATCAATCTTCAAGAATACCTTTATCTTCCTCAAATAATTAAAAAAATCATTAATTCTAGGTAATGAATACTAATTTCTAATAGTCATTTGGTTCAACCATCTATAATTAATGTACAACCTCATATACCCATTCCTTTTCCTCACAATCGATACTGAAATATTTCATGAAGACATGCTTGGATAAATGAAACCTTTCTTTCTCAAGTCTTAAATCTAGATTTTTAGCTCTACTACCTTCACAAGTAAATTTTTATGTAGTGCCTATAAAATAGGCTTAACACCTAGCTTTAAATCTATCTGAAACTTAATTTTTCACTTTGGAGGTAGTGATACAAACTAAAATTTTCACATAAAATCAATTATTTAACTTACATTTGTTATATGTATTTTAATAAGTTCTTTATATTTTATGTATTATATAAAAGGATTGAATTAATGTTTTATCTAAAGTGGATATAATCTACTTAAAATATTTTTTTAGGGATTTGTATCCTTTTCTTCTGATTGTTAGACTTTTACTTCAAATTGCTTGACAAGTCTAATATATCCAAGAATCTTGTAGTTAAGAACTTAATTCCTTAATAATGCAACTTATTTTCTCTATAACATATCATATTAATAGATATTTATAAACATCATAAGTCATAGGTTATAATAGTGATTACTGATCTTACGATGGAAACCATAGTCATCCCTAGCCAACTTGAGTATGAACTTTACATATGAACTTATTACAATTCTTACACTTCTTTGTAGCTTCTTTTTTTACACCAACAAAGACTCCTATGTAATCTTTTCTTTTTATTCAAGAAATTGGATTACTCTTACACTTATGTTAGGATATAATCTTAAATCATGTATATAATCATTAGTTTCTTATTAACAATATATGAAAAGTTTTTAATAAGAAGACATAATGATTCATGATGATTGGTAGGCAATCCCTATGCCCAACCATAGAATTCATAAGCATTGCAAGTGATCTCATCATAATCTATGGATGGACCTAGCATTGCTTCTAGATAGCTAAGAGTTGATCATTGATCATTGTCTTCCGACTTGGGCTAGTTCTAGTTCTAAGGTGTATGGTTTAGCCTAAGGTGAGGTACATGATATGATATTGTTCAGCCATTAGCAATTAAAGTAAAACATAGAATTAAACTAATTAATAATAGAAATAAATCTTACTCTAGCTAGCCTAAGGATGATGAGTACCAATTCTTGATTTGTCATACACATCCTAGACTAGTATAATCGTTGCTAAGATTACTAAGCAATATGCTACTAGGCATACCAAGTGATATTGCTACTGGGTTATGAAGCAATTACATGTTATGCTCAAAATCAATCATGCTCATTCTGCCAATAAACTATTACTCATTGGAAATATAAACATTAAGCTCACTGTAATAGACAACAAATAACATAGGAAAACAAATGCTTTGAGTAAAATCTAATCTAGGTCAGAATGCTACAATGGTAAAAACCAATTTTGATCTCTATTGATAGTCATGTCAAGTATTTAGGTATAATACATTTGATAAAAACATCATATAGTTGCTTTAAACCATACTACATGCACTCATTGGTTGTTACAAAAATCATATAAATAAATTGAAAGAGTCTACCTAGAACTATGACCAACAGATGCATTGAATACGATAGGTTAATAATATTTATAGCCAATAGCAATTCTAGATGCATTGCATGAAATCATAGAATATCACAATGATATTGTAGTTGTGATGTTGCAACTAACTTATTTATTGTTCATCATATTCACACAATAGACTAAAAAATTATCCTTAAGTAAATAAAATTAGGATAAAGTTTGTTATAAAATTGTGAGAATGACTCAAATTGTCAAACTAACTGACTAACTTATTGAGTGTTGCATTAGAAAAAAATTATTCAAGTGTGTTATTATTATTGCATGACAAAAAATGATAACAAACTGGAAAAACATAAAAAGTTTAAAAAGGTGTAAGATTACAAAACTTTCGATGGAAAAATCTTCAAGTTGTGCCTAGTAGTAATGGTTTTTCCTAGCTTGGCTACTTTGATGGTTAACTTGTAGCTACTATCTCCATGCAAAAATGGTTCAAAATAGCTTGTAACTTATCCACATAAGTTCATGGATCATTAAAAATCTAAGAAAGATTGGCCCAAGTTAGCAATTGGAGGTATTCTTCATAGACACGATAGGTTTGGAAACATCTTATTGGCTTACATGAACTAGGCAATGAATAAGGTGCATTAAGTATCAAATGCTTAAAATCTCTTTCAGCTCATGGTAATCAACCATTCTTTTTACCAAGTCCTCTATGACATCACTTTGCTTGGTATCATGAGTTTTACAGATCTTCAACTTATTTTTTATAACTTGTAGCTTCTTCTTTGCCTAGTTATGAAGTTGGCTCTCACATTCAAAGAATGTGAAGGTAATGGAAACTTGCTTTTCAAGTTCATTCTTGAGTTGGTCAATTTTTAAAATTGAAAGATTGTCATATCTTCGATTAGCCAAATACATGTAATATGCCATCTCTTCGATTTATAAATTCTTGACTTTGATTTTAACTCAATTAGTCACATTGATTTTGTTTCTATGGATTCTTACAATGAAATACTCAATTGGGCGTTGGCTACCTTGATTTTCTTTTAGAGGCCTATTTATTCTTTATAGTGCCCCTCTGAACATGTTCTACTTTGTAGCTTTATTTTTCCAAGCCTCAATCTCTATCATAAATCTTTGTTGTAATGCTATGATCTCTACCACGGAGATACTTCTATTTTTGTAAGCTCACTGTTTGATATCCAATTTTTCTTTTACAAATTGTTCATGAAGGAAAATCAAGTGTGTTTCCAATTGTTCTTTCTCCTTCATCGCTTGTGATGAGTGATGAAGCACCCCATACATCCAACCATATGAATCACAAGCATTCACACACGATTTGGTCGAATTCCATGGATGGGACTAGTTGTGGCATCTAGATCATTATGTCTTGATCGTAGTTCACTATCTTCCCACTTGGACTAGTGGTAGCTTTGTCATATATGGTTTAGTCCAAAGTGAGGCATATGATAATTGATGTTTTTGCAGCCTTATGCTACTCCTAATAATAATAAAGAAATTAATTATTTAATCTAATTAACAATGAAAAGTAAAGTATAAACTAGCCTACGTGCCATGAGTATCTATTCCTAACCTTCCACACATTCCTTGAACTTTGTGCAACTATCATTGGGATTACCAAGCATACTGTTACTAGGCGTACTAAATGATAACACAACTAGGTTACCAAGTAATTACACTTAAGCGCTTGTGATTAGTCATACTCATTTTGCTTAATGATAGAAACAATAAAGAGTAATAAATGATAAACATTAACTAAGGAAAATAATAAGCATTTAAGTAATTAACAACAATAATCATGCCAAGTGGATGGTGCAATGATGGAAGTAATCTCAATCTTTATTACTAAACATGTAATGTGTCCAAGTATGTCACATTCGAATAAGGATGTCGTACAATCACTTAACATCACACTACAAGCATGCACTGGAAACAAACTAACAAAACTTCTCTATATCTATTTCTAAAATCTATATAATTTATATCCAAATCATGCACCCAAGTGTTGTATTTATAGGCTAGCACAGAAGGGCCAATATTGGATCCTTGACATTGAAGGTTGTGCCTTGATATTAGATACTTGATAATGTGCTCCAATATCAGATAACATGACTTATCCTACCCCCACAACTGAATGAAAACTTGTCCTCGAGTTAAAAAAAATGAGGAATAAGTTCTTTACAAAGTATTGGGAAGGTATGGGTTTATTGACTAACTCTAATAGACACACAACTAACTGTTTCATGGTGCAATGGTGTTTTTACAAAAAATGAACATGACATGACAAAATAACAAAATTGGGGAAGCTATGTAGTTCCTAGAGGTGTTGGCTCTTCCATTGGCTACTTTCCTTTGTCATTAGGCTTTTGAAATTTGTAATGATTCAGGAGCACCTGCAACTTCTCCTCCATTCTTGGGTCATGCACCATCTAGGTTAGTGATCTAATGTGTGTTGGAGCTGGTACATCCCACAGACATGGTAGCTATGGGAACATCTGATTGGCTTTCACATACCACACTGTGAACTACCTTCTTCCTTTTCAAAAGCCTTGGACTTTTCTCTTAATATATGATAATTTTTTAGTCTCCTGGCTAGGTCTAAAGCTACATCTCTTTGCCCATGGTAGGGAGCCTTAATTGTTTCTTATTTTGAGTTTTCCACGTGAAATATTTGTAGAACATTTTTTCTATTTGCAAACTCTTTCTCGTATAAAGAATAAGTGGCTACTACTTGCTATTCTAATTCATTTCTAGGCTGATCTACTGTTAACATGGCTAGGTTAGCATAATGAAGATTAGCTAATGCCATGTACTCCTTCAAATCCTCAATCTACAGGTCCTTATTTTTCACTTTCGCTTGGTGGACCAGGGCGTAGCTATCCAAGATGGACTATCAATCAAGATTCTGCATTGACATGAAACTAATGTAAGCTTTCACCATTTAGATTTATTTTTCATTGATTTTCTTGTACATGCCAATCTGGTATTGGAAGTGCTCTTTCACCTTCTCGTGCTTTTTGGCCCTATTCTGCCATGCACTTATCTCAATTGTAGACTTTTGACATATGGCATGTACCTCCTCCATTGAGAGGGTTCAATTTTCTTTGGCCAATCTACTTATGTCCTAGTTGACCCTCACTAGTTACTCCCTCAATTGGTGAATAATCTCCTCCAAGATGTTTTTCTACTTTTTAATGGTGGTCAACCTTACACTGTTAGCAACAAGCTACTTGTTTTCTTCTTGGGCAATAATCAGTGCTTTCGCATGAGCATAAGCTTGGGCTTTAGTAGTTGAGGCATTCTAAACTACTTTCTCTTTTTCTTGTTCAACTACTTTATTTTGCTCAATCAATTGGCCTAGCTACTTTGTTCAAAACTACTCCAACTGGTTAGGTGTAATGAATCAAGAAGGATCCCTTCTTTTGGCCCTCATGGTGATGATCTCTTGTTACAATTAGTGTACCTCTGCTTCTGCATGCTCTACCTTGGTCTTTGCCATGACTAGTTTTCCTTTGGTGGTTATGAGGTTGGATTGAATTGTAGTGACATCACTAGGGATGTCGAAGAGGATTGTCATGACCCACCTAGTCTATAGTAATCTATTAAGCACATCCTCATGAGCCGTAGGAGTCATCAAGGTCTTGGATAACATCTATGCATCTTTGGTTCTAGTTAAGTCCATCGAGAGCACAACAGGCACATTAAAGGATTCCTTGATGTCATCTATTATAACTTATGCTGCACCTGTCGCATCTTGGTGCTGCATGACCACAACTATGGCACCTTCTTTAATTTCAAACACCACTTGGAAAGATGTGGCATTCCTAGAGATCTATTGTGACCACTGGGCCTCTCTTCCTAATTGCAAAGAAATCTATTCCCTTGATGGATTGGTTGAGATTGTAGGCTAAATAGCATCATTAATGACTTGGAAGAGGTCCAATTCATCCCTACTTCCTCAACTAAGAGTTTCAGCAATTCATTGTAGATGGCTCATTAAGGGTCTATAATCCTACAGTAGTGGTAGTGGGACTTGTAGCTCTCACCATTGCTCTGTTTCTTAAATAGGCTCCTTGTCTAGTTCTTGTTCTCACTTTTTTTCTAGTTCTTGTTTTTCACCAAGGTTTTTCCTTGGTGCTATTGGTTTGAGAAACTTAGACAATGAAGCATTTTGGGCCCTCTTGGGAACATCATTAGTGTAACCCAGGATTCCAGCTTGCTTGCACAGCCTCCTAATTAGGCAAGGGAATGGAAGTATTGGCTTCCCTACCTTTCTTTTCTTAAATCGTCATTGAATTTCCATGAAGTATAGTTGGGCAAGGTTGGCGTTGTATTTGCCCATCAAGATTGCACTTCCTTTGGTTGTGTAGGTTGATATTCTGTTCAGCCCTTTAGTGGGGAAAAGGTGGTATGTGCCGGTTTTGAAGTAAATTCTCTCTTCCAAAGTTAGCTCATTGTATATTTTTTCTTCTTTATTATATTCCCACTTCAGCCACAGCTTCCTTATTTCTGTGTTAGATCTTGTGGATAGGTGTGCTACTTTGACCCCCACATTGGGTATGTTTAAAGCCTCTATAATGGCCTTGATTGAGAAAGAAATAGATATTCTGCCAATGTTGACGATGGTGCCCTCCTCTTTATTGTGCCAAAATTGGTACATCTCACTAAGGTACCATTCACCACTTTCAAAAAGAATGTGCCATAAAAGTGAAGCTTGAAGTTGAGTTTTAACCACCGTAGGGACAAATTTCATGAATGGCTTGAAGTTCATTTCCTAGATGATCGTGGTCAACATGGATTGCTCCTAGATGACCTCAAGGCATTCTTGGGACAATGTGAGGTGTTGTCCCTACACTTGAGCTTATGGTTCTACAACCTCTGCCTGGATTGATTGTCTTGTAACAAGGGCCTCTTGATGAATGCTAAATGATTTGGCCTCCTTTTCTTCTTGTGCAATTGGTGTACCTTGTTCTCCTAGTTGGCCTTTGCCAGCTCTCAGGTGTTTGCTTGCACCGTGCGAAGGTCCTTCTTGTTCTCCTCTTTTTGGGGCCATTTGTAATTAATCAAGGATTTTGTGTTACTAAGGTGTTTGTCATTTATCATCAATAGGTTTATACCTTACTCATGTACTTAGTTTCATTAAGTTCTTAGTTCATGTGATTTCAGAGTTAGAAAGTTTTAAGAAAAATGCCTAAAAAGTATTAACTTTTTTTTATAACCCTTCACAATTGATCCCTTTTTTCTTATGTATGGCCTATAATGACGATTATGATTCCTTAAGGATGTTAATTAAAGGTTCCGACATGTATACAACTAATTGTTCATTAAAAAGCTTAAATTTTTAAACATTATTACCCTTATAATACCTTTTGGGTGATAGCAAATTTCAAAAAATTGGTGCAAGTTTTCCACACAAGCACCCCTCCTCCCTGACTAAATTGAACACCAAGATCAAATAGGTTCAAAAATCATGAAAATTGAAGTAGTATGGAGCTAGATATCAAGTGTGGAAGTTAGATGCGTAGAGCTCTTGGTCAAGAGAGAAAAATTTAAAAACTCCCTTAGCTGCAAACGATTGAAAATGATTTCTGAAGAATCACGAGGGCCCTATTTATAGTTTTTGTGGACTTGATATCCACTTCCACCTGATATCAAGTAGCTGATATTGGGGGCCTTAAAATTGCATTTTATGGGGACATTCAGTATGGAAAATGAAGCTTTGTGATTGGTTGGAAGGTTTCATGTAGAGTTCAATGTTTTGGGATAAGTGAGAATACGTACTTAGGCATTGGTAATGTTGGAAAATGGAATAATAGAAACTAAAAGATTTGGAAGATGTAAGAAAAGGGTATTGAATCCATGATATAGAATAGATAGGTTGTATGATAAGGGAAGGTTTTGAAATTGACATTTATGCACTTGGAAGGTTTAAGATGATGCGATTGTGTTAAACAAGTACAAGCAACAATAGTTATACTGGGTCCTTCCCAAAGTAGGATCCATCCCTCAATGTCCTTGTATAACCACACCTAAAAATGTTCGTAGCCACCGAAGGGATTAAATGCAACACATACCTATTTAGCAAAACACACATGTTAGAACCACCAATATGAGAGAATAACTCTATGTTACACAAAACCACAAGTTATGATCATGCGAAGAGTGAGATGAGATGAATTTTAGAAAGGATTGTAGAAATTGGGACTTGAGGTGCCTTACCATAGGCATAATGAATTCTTGTGTGTTATTCATGGTTAAAGTAATCATTAGCCCTTCTTTCCAAGATTCAAACTACGTCCAAACCACATTCTAGTGACATCGCATTGTTTTATCTCTTTGATTAACAACCATGAGACTACCATCAGTGCAAGGAGTAGCATCACTTGGCGTTTTGTCCAAGGAAGGAGTTTTTCTAATTTTTGAGAAGCCACCAATCTTTAAGCATGGGTAACATGTCTTTTTAGTGGGACCCTCAAAAATTTATTTTGTGCCTTCTATTTTATTTTCATCTGTGTCAACCTTACTAGAGGACTACTTTCAAGCATGGGTAATGTGTCTTTCTAGTGACATGGTAAGGCAACACTTATTTTACCCTTACTTCCATTTTTCGTTAGATCTACAAGGATATAATTACAACCTTAGCAACATGATAGAGCATATAGAAGAAATCCAAGAAAATCCACAAATCCCGTTGATGTCACACCCTTTGCATTCCCACATGGTTCTTCACTTTTCTATCTAGACACAATGATTACGAGTTTATTATTAGTTTGATGATGGAAAAAAATATCATTATGAGCATGGTAGGAACCTTTTATTAATGGGATGGATGACATGGCCTCACCATCTAGAATCAATCCCTCATGACTTTGACAACATAGAGAAAACCTTACCTCATTGGGCTACATCTTATCATTTTATTCACAATTAAGATTACCAACAAAGGAAATAAAAAAATGTGGAAAAAGTTGAAAAGGATGGGTAAAATTTGTATCAAGAAATGAAAAAATGATAAAAAATTGTAAAAAAAATGAAAAACACATATTAATTCTTAATTTTAAGGTGGGGAATCTCCCCCATGACCAAGCTTTTGACCATGACAAGAATTAATAAGTGAGTAGGCAGGCTCCATGCACTTCTGAAATAATGTTAGAGTTTTATTTTCAAGTAACTAGGTGTCTTTTGGTTTAGTGGTAGTTGCATTGATGGGTTGTTGCTCACACACTTGGTTTTGAAATGTATGGTGGTTCAAAATAGGAGATGTGTTAACTTTGCAAATATTTGACCCATGACTACACTCTTTATTAGGATTAGTTATGCATGGATTTTTTTGTCTCTCCTTGGTGCTAGATTTATTGTTTTCATTAGGTGTTGCACTTGATTGGCATTGTGCTGGTTTGGAAGAGTTAGTAGGTCCATGAGTGTTGTGCTTACGCATGGGAACCATTCTAAAGAAAGGGTGTTTTTGAGATTGTGATGAAGATCTATTAGCCTTATCATTTCTATGTATGTTCGTAGCACAAGTGACATTCCTTTGCTAATGTTGTGGTGCTTAACCTTCCTGTGTTATTGGCCATGACATGTGATGGATGTGAGTATGAGAATATTGAGGATATGATGGAGGGTGAGAGGTATGAGGTGGTGACCTCATAGAAGATGTTGCAGGCTAATGATATTAAGGAAAGTAGTAGTAGTGATTTGAGGTAGAGGAAGTAGAACTAGTTGGTGAAATAGGTTGTTGAATGTAGTATCTAGACGGGTCTGGTTGACAATAAGGGTAGGGATGGTTTGATGATTGCCTCCCCCACAATTGTGGGTTTTGCCATTGTGGTATATGATAGTGTTGAGGTTAGTAAGAAGTCCCACTAGGATAGTGCAATTGGTTGTTGGACTTTCTATAATTCCCTTATGAGAAAGGTAATTTCCTAAGCATTTGCTTTTGTATGAACTTAGGATTCAATGTAAAAGCCCAATACTCATGTAGATGTAACATGACTGGTGATGAACTGCGATATTGGGACCACGATATTGGATCTGCAATATCAGGTTTGTGATATTGGAGCTTGCCAAGAGATATTGGACATCCAATGTTGGAACTTGTCTCATTGCCTATAAATAAGAGGTAGGCGCACTTGGTTTGGCAATAAGTTAGTTAGTTTTCTTAGTTCCTTACCCGAACTCTTGCAGTTTTCCCTTTCTAAAGTTAGAATTATTTCTGAGTGTCTGTAGTAGGAGCCATAAAGTGAACAAATCTTTATTCAAGCATTGTGTACCTGAGCACACCTTGTGTCCAGAAATAAAGACAAACTTTGTGATAAACCTTGCAACATTCAGAATAGCTTATTTATTGCATTTAATGTTATTTACCATTATTTAATGCTTTCATTAGTTAATTGATGTTGCTTTTATTGGTTCGTTAACTTTCACAAGTAAGCACACTCAGTACAACCACTTTGAGCATATGTGGAACACTTGGTACCTAGTAACGATTAGCGTTTGGTAATCCCAATAGCGTTACACTGGTTCAGGATGTATACGACAAGTGGAACAGATGTTGGTGTTAGGACTAGTTAGAGCATAGTTTTTTAGTTAAATCAAATTAGTTATTAAATTATTTCATTTTTCTATTTTAAGCACTAGGACATAAACATAAAAAACCATAAAAATCGCATACCTCAAGTTTACTTAACCATACAGTCATGCCATATAAGTAAGCTTGGGAAGATAATAATAACCTAACCCATCCTTGTTCTATGAAGGTGCATAAGCACCTAGTCCTTAGAGTTCAACAGGATTGCGTGTGAATGCTCATATTTGTATGGTTGAATGTAGGGATACATTGTTGCTCATCATTGGCACCATTGCCGAGGACTTTTTTGTTTGTGCGCTAATTAGAACTTAGGAATCTTCCCATTGTTAGAACAAACCCTTAGGGTTGGTTATCTTAAAATCATCAAAAAAAAAAGAGAGTATTGCACACTGACTAAACAATCATGTCTCCTTCTTCTTCTGAGAGTGCTTCACCACCTAGGTCCAACACAGTGAATAATCGGAGGCGTAGTACACATGATGATCTGCCAATGCCTCAACAATTTTGCTTGGTATACACTCATCCTGATGAGTATGTACCAAATTTTACCTTTATCCTCCACCAGGATGAACAATTGCATTGGTGTGATTTAGAGGGTAACATAGTGTTACCTCTTGATCACTTAATCCCAAGTATGCTTCTTCGTGCTCTCACATGAATTGGCATGCAACACTTACGGATAGAATACGTTGTGCATGAACACGACTTGAGAGTATCGACCTATGGAGGAATAACGTCAAAGGGACCTACAATAGGAGAGACATTACAAATCTTTGAAGGGGAAGTGGTCTCAGGATGTTTTGTATGTCTTAAGTAAAAATGAGGATGATGAACCTGCCTTAGGATGTTTTTCGCAAAACAATGTTCCTCCCGTTGACTTCGGTCAAGAGGTTGTGCATTAGAACCTTCAGTCAACTATCCATAACCTAGATTCTGATACCAGCAGACACAAAGGGTCCAAAGAAAAAAATGAACGCATGATAAAGATGGATATTTTGATTGTAATCGCGACCAAGGCCATGACCATCGAAGAGAGGGTAGTAGGCATCGTCATGGTGACAGTCCTCCTTCCTCTTCACCTTCATCATATCCTTCGCCCTCTCCTTCAGGATTCAAATGCAGTCGCAAAGGAAAAGACCCTAAGGATAATGGTAGGTGTAACAAGGATCATAGACAAACTAGTCGAGAAAGGGGACGAGGGCATTCTAGAGAAACACATCACGAAAGAAGGGAGAGTAGGGAACAGCATAGGCATCATAGACGCCATAGACAGTATGATTACAATGAACCCCTACTCGCCATCTGAAGTATTTTAGATATAACTGAGGCCATTAGGATTCCAACAAGGCACTAGAAGGACAGTAGGATCAAAAGATTAGACATGAACAATATCCCATGATTTGAAGGAGGATACAACCTTGATTCTCAAAATCATCTACAAGCATTCTATGATGCATGTGTCTTGCAAAATATAGAAAATGAATGGCAAAAACTAAAGTTATTTCCACGGACACTGATTAAGGAAGCGGAAAGTTGGTACTGGTCCTTAGAACCAGAATCCATTCACCGATGGAGTACCATGTTAGAACTATTTAATGATAAGTATCAAATGTACTCCCAAGTGCCTAACCTGCGTAAACAAATCCAAGGATGGAAACAAGGAGGACACGAACCCTTGGATGCTTCCATGGGCCGATATTATGCACTATTACATTGTTGTCCTAACCATGATTACTCATAGAGATAATAGCCACACAATCTCGTAGATGGGCTTAGATATGAAATGCGAAGAACCCTTGGGACTTATGCCCATGGAAGGCTATCTAAACTTAGGGTCCATCAAATACAAAGATTGTTGGAGCAAGTTGCTAAAGAGGAACATGAGTTAAGAAAAAGAGAGAGTGCAGAGGAATACAACAGAGACCCTTCCCTCCAAAAGAAGGAAGTTAGATTTTGTGAGGATGAAGAAGAGTCAACACTTGAAGAGATGGTGGATAGGAAAACTTTGCCCATTCAAAAATTTGCATCAGAAGTATCAGAAAAGGTAGATCAAATGTGGAACTCCGTAGATGATAAATTTCAAACCATTCTAAAAATAGTAGAGGAGTCTAGAGAGTAAAGTAGTGATCGAGAGAGGATAAAAAAGAAGAAAGCTAAATATGCACGTAACAAGGTAAGGGAAAAGTTGCCATCATTGAAGAGGTTGTGGATTTGGACACAGACAATGATGGCAGATGTGAGATATGCCAATATGACCATCTTAAGGGATGTTGCCCAGTAGTCTCACATCTGTAGGAGTCTGGGGTGTATGCACCAAACTCCTGATTGAACAGACAGCAAGCACCCTGAAGGTTATCTTATCCTCAAGGTAACCCAAGGCAGTTCCACCAACCTTTAATGTATAATCCAAGTGGAGCTCCAACACAATTGAATGAACAGTATCAATAGTGGAAACACCCACAATCATGGGAAATGCCATTACCATGACAAAAATACCCTTACCGTCTACCTGACCCGTATGAATACTACATGCAACAGCTGATCTCTCCATGTGACTCTACTAGTCACATCGCTCCTCAGCCTCACTACCAAACCCATGAATACTATAGAACTCCTTCCCCTAGGGGTGATGTTCCACAAACATACTATCCTTCTCATCCAACTGCACCTCTTCCACCCTTAGCTCCATTACCACCTGCTCCAACTATGCAGGGTGAGCTCCCTGCCCAGCCGCAGCAACATAACGCTACAAGGGCCATCAACCCTCAACCTACTATTGGTTCAGACAACCGCATAAAGAAGAGACCTTTCTTTAGAACCAACAGTCCAACTAAGCCCTTACAGCCACAAGCGGCTAATTCTCCAAACGCCTCACCACCATTTGAATCTTCAAAGCTTATTGCACTTAACACACATGGTCATGTTGACTCATGCCATTACTGATTGGATTAAAACTGGCCTTCTTCCTAGGAAATTCTTTGATCCTAGAAGTCCTCTTATATATTTACAAATTGCTGGGAATGAGCCTTGCAAAGCTCTTTTGAACTTAGGTTTGGGTGTGAACTTAATCTCTCAAGAAATGTACAAAGCCTAGAACCTACCTCCACTAAAAAAGAGTAACATTCATTTAGAGTTGGTCAATGAGTCCATCACTATCCCACTAGGACTAGTGGAGGACATTGTCACCACTATTTGTGGATGGTCGTATCCAGCTTATTTCCTAGTTATTCAAGTCAACAACTGTAAGGGGGACTTCCCAAACATAATGGGAAGAGCATGGCTAAGCACAATTGATGCACTCCTAGGAATACGTGATCTTTCCCTAGAAATATCAAAAGAAAATATGTTTAGAAAGATCGAGAAGAAGAAAGTTCCATGCATCGCATATAGTGACACATGGTGTAATTGCATGCAGAAGTCTTGTTTTGTACAATGTTTAACATTGCCTGCATGCAACCAGTGTGCACAAATAACTAACATATAAAGATGCCTGTATGCAGCAGCCACAAGATAGGAAGGCACCTAGTGGTTGATAGTTGACCAAGAAAGCAATTCAACTATATGCATGGAACCAATTGAGAGCTTGACTTGGGCCTACATTGATAGCATAGACACATTTGAGCAAGTACATCACCAACTTCCAAGTCCTGACATCGAAAATATCAACTGGGGGAAGTTAGAAACCCCTACCGAGTTTAAGCAAGAGCCCCTCAAGTTAAAATCATTGCCCACCAGTATGGAATACACATTTCTCAAGAATGGAAAACTATTAATCATTAACGCTAAGCTCGCTCCTCAACAAAAAGAAAGACTGTTGAAAATGGAAAACAATTGGTCAAAAGCCTTTGCTTGGTCATATCCTGAATTAATGAGAATAGATCCTAGGATATGCCAACATAGAATTTACACTGACCCCTCCATGAAGCCTCAACGACAACCGTAAAGGTGATTGAACCCAAAGCTTAAGTAAGTGGTTAAAGAAGAAATTGAACAACTTCTAAAAGCTGGGTTCATTTACCCCATTACTGATAGTGAATGGGTTAGCCCATTAGTCATTATGCCTAAAAAGGAAGGTAAATGGAGGATGTGTATAGAATTTAGGCTACTGAACATGGCAACATTTAAAGACCATTTTCCATTACCATTCGTCGACCAAGTCTTAGATACCATTGCAGGGCATTGCTACTATAGTTTTCTAGATGTTTATAGTGGATACAATCAAATTCAAATAGCACCAGAAGACCAAGCCAAGACTACATTCACAAGTCCTTGGGGAAAATTTGCATATAAATAGATATCGTTTGGCTTGTGCAATGCTCCAACAACATTTCAATGTTTGGTTCTAAGTATATTTTAGCAGCAAATCGGAAATGGTATGGAGGTCTTTATGGACAATTTCTCCACCTACGAAGCAGACTTCGAACAAGCATTGGACCGATTAGAGCAAGTACTGAAACGATGTGTTGAAATGAATTTAAGGTTCAATTGGCAAAAAAACCATTTAATGGTCCAAGAAGGCATTGTATTAGGGCATAAGATTTCGCAAATAAGGATAGAGGGAGATCCTGAAAAGATTAAAGTCATCCAAGGAATCACTCATCAATCTGAAACTATAAAAGATATCCGATCATTCCTTGGACATACTAGCTATTATAGACGCTTCATTAAGAACTTTTCGAAGGTTGCAAAACCATTGGTTGAATTAATGAAAAAGGATGTAGCCTTTGAATGGACCAGGGAATGTGAGCTAGCTTTCCAAACTTTAAATAGAAGCTCATAGAAACACCCATTCTACAAGCTTTTGACTAGTTAAAGCCGTTCCACATAATGAATAACGTATCCAACTTTTCCTTAGGAGCCATACTTAGACAATTAGATGACTAGAAACAACCCTATTACATTCACTGTGAAAGTTGAAGCATTGCTGGTGCACAGCTCAACTACACCACAATAGGAAAAGAGTTAATGGTTGTGGTGTTTGCAATAGAAAAATTTAGGAAGATATTTGTACATATGGATCATAGTGCGATACGGTTCCTAATGAATAAACCAATGGTGAGCGCTTGCATCATACGATGGCTTGTGATCTTACAAGAGTTTGATCTTACAATGATCAATCATAAAGGCACTAAGAATGTTGTCGCTGATCATTTATCTTGGTTATGATGAGACAACAAAGAGGACGAATATCCAATTTTTGACCATTTCCCTAATGAAATCCTCTTTGCAGGTGTAGTAAACAATCAATTACCCACAAAGACAAATTGGTATAGTAGCATTCTTACCTATCTCCTCACACAAGAAACACCATAAGGGTTAGACATTAAAAAGAAACAATAGTTTCTTTACCGAGCCAAATATTTCATGGAAATCAATAGACACCTTTATAAGGTGTGTTCCGATGGTTGGGTTCAATGGTATGCTCTCAATGTAGATCAATTATGAGTTCTCCAAGATGGTCATGAGGGCCCTTGTGGGGGTCATTACGATGTGAGACGAACAACCATTAAAATCTTGCTTGTAGGATATTATTGGCCTAAATTGTTCTAGGACGTTCATCATTTCATCCAATCTTGTAAGCGCTACCAACGTAATGGGGGAATGACTTCTAGAATGGAGGGTCTGCAACAATGGATTCAACCCTTAGAACTCTTCGACATATGGGGAATTGATTTTATGGGGCCTATTACACCAATGTCTAATGGAAAAGCCTACATCGTTGTTGCTGTTGACTATTTTACAAAGTGGACAGAAGCAGCCGTTGTTACGGACTGTACATCATCTACCGCAACATGATTTGTTCAACATCAAATCGTAAACAAGTTTGGTGTGCCTCGTGCACTTATTTCTGACAATGGTACACATTTTATAGGTGTGAATTTTTGAAAGTTGATGCAATGCTTAGGAGTTGAGCACAAGCTGACTACATCATACCATCCTCAAGCAAATGATCAAGCTGAAGTCACCAATAGGGAAATCACAAGAATTTTGATGAGAACCATTAGCAAGTATAGGTGAGACTGGAGCACCAAACTGAATGATGCTCTTTGGGCATACTGTTCCACATGGAAACTCCCTATAGGCTACTCTCCCTATGAGTTAGTGTACGATACACTCCCACACTTCCTATTCAAGCCAAGCTTCATACACTATCTACGGCGTGCAACCTTAACCTTGACCTCAATCTAGCACAAAAAGAATGGTTAATGAACCTCAACTTGCTAGATGAAAATTGACTAGCCACCCTATCATCCAATGAACTACACAAGGCCTTTAAAAAAAACTGTCATGACCTAAAAATTAGAAAAGTTAAATACCAACCAAGAGATAAGGTCCTTTATTAGAATCCTGCACATGTGCTGTAACAAACTAAATTTTAAACGTTGTGGGAGGGACCTGATATCATTGATGAAACTTTTCCTTCAGGGGCCATGACAATCTATAAACCTAAAAGCCTGAGAAGAAAATTATTAGTCAACATCCAACAAACCAAACCTTTCCATGAGCCTAAAACAGGCAGTACTAATACTACCTCTGTTGGTGGACAACCCTACTCCTTATTTCAGATCACCTCCTTCCAACTTAGTCGTGGGAGAGATGGCCACCAATGCTAACTATTCTTAGCCCTCAAATCCTTTTGTATTTTTGTTTTACACATTTTTCATTTTTACTTGTTTTTTGTTTTATACCATCATTAACATTTTTACTATTTCTTTGTTTGATTTATTTTAACTTGTCATATAATAAGTGCTCATGATGGTGGGTTGGACTATAATGGTGTTGATTGCTAATGTTTGATTTTTGCCTTTGACTTTCAATGTCAATGCTAAGATATGGTTCTTTTAATAAAATAGGCAATGAGTCCACGTCATCCATTCACCCATTCAACTCTATGGTCTCCCTTAGTTTTGGAATTGTGCTGTCCCTTTTCCTAAACAAACCTCTTAATAAATTGGTGACTTGATATTCTTCAAGCTAAGAAAAGATTCAAATGGATTAAAAAGGGTGTGACTTCAAGGGGATTCGATGCATTTGTGCTGACTATTTTGTTGGGTACCTGGATGTTTTTCATAGGTTTTTCACCATTTCGATATTGACCAAATATTAGGAAGTTAAATAAATCAAATAAGTCTTTGCATGGTGTGGTTCTCACGAAAAAAAAACTGGTGAGAATTCAAAGCACACTCCTTAGACATAATAAAAGAAACATGGGCTACAAGCATTAGTTATGGCATTGAAAAGACATGTTACCCATGCCTGAAGGTTCCCTCTAACTAAGACCCTTTTTCACTTCCTGCTCCTCTATCTTTCTCTTATTGGAATGGTGGTGGCATTGTGGCACATTCTTGTTGCTTCAAGAGGATGGGTTGGTCAAATGTGTTGGTGCAAGGTTACTGGATGTGATTAGTTTGAATCTAGATTTGGATAGAATTTTATTAAGTCACCTTAACCACACACTACATAAGGGACTTTACACAATCTTACTTTTGGAATTCCATTCTCTCCTCTCCTTCCATATTGCTTTCCATATTCCACCTCATTGCCAATTTTATACTTAGTCTATATCTTGGTTGATGCATTGTTATTCTTTGGTAAACTCTTGTGGGTAAGTTCTTAACCATTGTTTCCATATCTCATTCCTAAAGCCTACGGACTCTTTGGTTTGTGGGTTTGTCAGGGCATCAAGGGCATGAGCCTACTATGGGAAGGACTCACTAACATTCCTTTATGGTGCAATTGTTAAGTTCTTTTCCTTAAACATTTCTTGCCATCAACTATTTCCCATTTCATCCCCATCCATGACATCTGATGAGACACGATATCGCATGGGCCACGATATCGTGTACTCGCAATATTGCATCCCATGCGATATCGCGTACGCGATATCACGATCCACCACCAAATCTATAAATAAGAGGCGGCACTCCCTTCATTTCTCATCCTAGGCTAGAAGTAGCGAAGCTCTGGTAGTTTAATCACTCCAGAGATAGAATTTTTCCATGTGCCCACAGTAGGAGTCCCCAAGTGAACGGATCTTTATTCGAGTAGCTTTGTACTTAAACGCAAGTTGTGTACGACAATAAAGATGAGCTTTGTGGATAAACCTTGCAGTGCATGGAATAGGTTTATTACATGTTATTTATTATTTTCCTAGTAACGTGGCATGAGTACGACTTGGTTACGAGCATTGACGAATGTGTACAGCTAACTAAGGAATTGGCTACTCATCATGATTAGATTCTCTCACCCTTGTCTCCTAGAACGTGGGATGAGTACGACTTGATTACGAGCACCCACGGGTGTGTACGACTAGTCAAGGAATCAGCTGCTCATCACACTTAGGCTAGTTAGGTACATTAGTACGACCACTTCGAGCACGTGCGTTACGTGTGGTGATCCCAGTAACGATTAGCGTTTGGTAGCCACAGTTGCATAGTTCAGGGTGTGTATGGTAAGTGGGAATGGATGCTGACGCTAGTTGAATTAGACTTAGGATGTTAGTTAGAATTAGTTAGTTTTCTCAATCCTTTGCTCTTAGCGTAGAAGACATAAACCAGAAAAGACCAAAAAAATCATATACCTCGGACTTACTTAACCATACACCGTGACAACAACAAGTAAGTTTGGGAAGACAACGAATGATTAACCCCGAGTGTTCCATGGGGCATTTAGGCATTTAGTCTACGGAGTTCGACCAGATCGTGCTTGCTACGCTCATTTCATATGGTTGAGTGTAGGGGTACGCCACTCATCATTGGCGCCATTGCTGGGGACTAAGTGTTTGTACGCCGAATAGAACATAAGGGATATCACTCACATTGTTGTGAGCCTTAACGAACCTTCGGGTTAATCAAGAAAAAAAACTATATAATGGTAAATTAGCACACTGGTTAAAAATGCCTTCTTCTCATAAGAGCAACTCACCACCTAAGGACCACACACGAGATGGTTGGCAAGATAAAAAACATAACCAAAATCAGCCAAGTCCTAAACAATATAAGATGACATATACTCATCCCGATGAGTATATTCCTAATTTTACTTTTGTTCTCCATCAGGATGAACAGCTATGGTGGAGAGACTTGCAAGGTAACATTGTGTTACCCCCAGATCGATCAATCTCTTGCATGCTTTTCCGTGCCTTGGTATAGATTGGCATGCAAGATCATTTCACGGAATACGTTGCGGAAGATTTTGACATGAGGGATTATTATCCCACAGATGCCCAACGTATGAGGGACTTAAGACAGGAGAGCCAACATACATGGTCGAAGGGTAAGGCCCTGCACGCCTTAGCGAAATAGGAGATAAGGAACCCTTTATCACGGGCTCTTTAGCAAAGGATGTTCCCCCTCCTAACGATGGTGAGGAGGATGAGTATCAGAACCTACGATCAACGATACATAT
>MNCI01007017.1:79534-99771 GCA_015680685.1 Gnetum montanum | reverse complement strand
GATCAAACAATTAGACATGAATAACATCCCACGGTTTGAAGGGGGATACAATGTTGATCTGCAAAATCATTTATAGGCATTCCACGATGCCTGTGCCTTGCAAAATTTAGAAAATAAGTGGCAAAAACTTAAGCTGTTCCCAAGGACACTCACCAAAGAAGCAGAGAGCTGGTATCGATCCTTAGAACCGGAAACCATCGGGAGGTGGAGTACGATGTTAGAACTATTCAATGAAAAGTATCAAACGTACTCCTAAGTGTCCAATTTGCGTAAGCAGATCCAAGGCTAGAAGCAAGGTACACACGAACCCTTGGATGTTTCCATGGCCCGCTACTACACATTGTCACATCGTTGCCTAGGCCATGGGTGCTCTCAGCAGTATCAACTTTGCCACATTGTGGATGGGCTAAGGAATGAAACTAGAAAAACCCTTGGGACTTACGCCCAAGGGAGACTCTCACAACTTAGAGCCCATGAAGTACGTAGCTTGTTGGAGCAAGTAGAAAACGAAGAAGGTGAGCTACGAAAAATGGAAAGTGCGGAAGAGTACAACCACGATCCCTCCCTTCGGAAGAAGGAAGTGAAATTCTGTGATGAAGAGGATGAGTCACAAATCGAAGAATTGGTGAACCGGAAAACCTTACTGATCAAACAATTAACAACAGAATTAGCGGCCAAGGTAGACGATGTATGGAGTTCCTTAGAGTCTAAGATTGAAACAGTCTTGAAAATTGTAGAAGAGTCTAAGGTAGAACAAAGTAGTGACAAAGGTAAGAAAAAGTGGAGAGATCTAGGACCTGCACATAACAATGGTAAGGGAAAAATCACTAACTTCAATGTGGCTGAGGATTCTAATTTAGATGATGACGGTGGATGTGAGATCTGCCATTATGACCATCCTAAGGAATGTTGCCCCACCATCTCACATCTACAGGCGTCTGGGGTGTATGCGCTTAATCCAAGACTCAACCAACGTCAAACACCCCGTAGGTTACCTTATCCACAAGGTAACCCAAGGCAGTTCCACCAACCCTTAACGTATTATCCAAGTGGAACTCCACCACAGCCCATCGGACAGCATCAGTAGTGGCAATACCCACAGTCATGGGGGATGCCACCGCCAACACAACAGTACCCTTATCGGCAGCCTAATCCATATGGTTATTATGTGCAGCAGCCGATTTCTCCAAGTGACTCTATGGGTCACACAATCCCCAACCGTTACTACCAAGCTCGGGAGTACTTCAGAAGGATTCCTTCTCCTCCAGGGGACACTCCATACCCACACCATCCTCCTAATCCATCTGCACCTCTTCCATCACAAGTAGTTCCCATAACACCTCCTACTCCAACAATGCAAGGGGAACTTCCTCCTCAACTGCAGCAACGTCACGCTACGAGAGCTATAAATATCCAACCTACTGCTGGTTCTGACAACTGTAAAAAGAGAAGACCTTACTTCAGAACCAAAAGCCTAGATAAACTCTCGCAACAACAAATGGTTGAGGCCATGTACACTCCTCCACCATCTAACACTTCAGAGCATCCTTCAATCCAACAGAGCGTAACGCATACAGTTATATTAACGCATACCGTAACTGACTGGATCAAGGTGGGCCACCTTCCCAAGAAACTAACTGACCCTGGGAATCCCTTAATCTATTTGCAAATTGTCAGAAATAAACCACATAGGGCTCTTTTGGACTTAGGTTCTGGAGTCAACTTAATTTCACGAGAGATGCATCACGCTTGGAACCTACCCCAACTTAAGAAGAGCAACATCCAACTAGAGCTAGCAGACCAGTCCATCACCATTCCCTTGGGATTGGTGGAGGACGTCATTACCACTGTGCGTGGTTGGTCTTACCTAGCTGATTTCCTGGTGGTTGAAATGAACAACAACGAAGGGGACTTCCCAATTATAATGGGAAGGGCATGCCTAAGTATAGTAGACGCATGCCTTAGGATCTGCGATCTGTCCTTGGAAATATCTAAGGTAAACATATGTGGAAAGATCAAGAAGAGGAAAGTTCCATGCATCACATACAGTGATTCATCGGGTGATGACATGGAGGAAATGTCTCCATGTAACAGGTGTGCCCAAGAAAATTTGCAACAAAGATGCCTATATGTGGCAACCACACAATCAGTAGTAGACACCCTGTGGTTGACAGCTACTCGAAGGAGCAACCAAATATGCATGGAATGAACTGAGGAAACCCATGCCCATAACGAAGGCATAGACACATTGAAATATGAGTGTCGCCCACTTCCACCCATCAATCTAAGATCATCAATTGGTAGAAGTTGGGCACTTCTACGAAGTTTAAACAAATTCTCATTATTTCGGATCTCTCCCTTACAACTCAGTCATGGGGGAGATGGCCACCTATGCTAATCATATGGGGCCCTCAGTTCTTTTTCAATTTTTGTTTTACACGTTTTTTTTACATATTTTTTTTTTACAAATTTCTTTAACTTTTCTCGTTTTTGTTTTACATCATCGTTATACTTTTTCCATTTTTTGTGTGTGTGTGTGTTCCACCCTATAAGTTTGTCCAATAATAAGCGTTCTCCATGATGGTATGAATTGTTTTCATATTGATTGCTAATATTTGGTTTTTACCTTTAAGTCACAATGTTGATACTAAGGTATGTTTCTTTTGATATGGCAGGCAATGAGACCACTTCATCCATCCATCCACCAGTTTCTATGGTCTCTCTCGGCTTGGAAATGTACAGTCTCTTTCTAATAAGAACTTTAACGAATTGGTGACTGGGGATTTCTCAAACTAAGGAAGGACTCATGGATTGAAAAGGGTGTGACTTCAAGGGAACTTGATACTTTTGTGTTGGTCATTCTCTTGGGTGCTTGAATGTTTCTTCTTCAGTTTTCTGTCATTCCGATGTTACCCAATTATCGGAAGCTAAGACAATAAAAATAAGAAGTTTTTGCATGGTGTTGTTCTCACGCATAAAAACACAAAACATAAAAAAAAAAAAACCCAAGTGAGAATTCAAGGCACACCTGTTAGACGGAATAAATATTTGGGCTATAAGCACTGGTTATGGAACCAAAAGTGTTCCCTCTAACTAAGGTCCTTCTCGCTTCCCATTCTCTCCTTTGTTTCATCGGAATGGTGGTGGCTCTTGGAGAGTCAATTCTTGTTGTCCAAGTGGATGGTTTAATCGAATGCGTTGATGCGAAGTCACTGGATGTGGTTGGTTTGAGGCTGGAGGTGAAATGAGATTTGCCAAGTCACATTAATCATTAAACACACAAGGGGCTGTACACCACCTTGTTCTTGGGATTCCATTTCATTTCTCTTCTCCCGATCCTTCTCTCCAGTGTTCACCTCATTGCCGGTTGTATCATTAGTGTATATATTTTGGTTGATGCATTGTTTTCTTTTTGGTAAATTCTTATAGTTAAGACTTTAACTCTTGTTCCAAAGGACATTCCCAAAGCCTACGGACTCTTTGAATGTGGGTTTGTCAGGGCATTAAGGGCATGAGCCTGCTTTGGGGAGGACCCACTAGCATTCGTATTTGGAACTTTAGTTAAATTCTTACCCTTAACATTTTGCAGTTAATTTCATTTTGTTCATTTCCATCTTGGCATCCATTTCATCGATGCCATAGTTGTCATTTTTTATCTATCTTTCTTACTCCTTTCTTTTCTCCATTCTAACACTACCGGAGGTTCACGATTAGTCATGGGGGTACGGGGCTTGATTTTTTCGATTTTCCCTTAGCCCCGAAATTTTTGATTTTCTTCCTAACCCCTACACCTTCGGTAGTCATTAGTAACATATTCCTAGATCCATATTAGCCATACCACAACCTAGCCAATGAGTTTACACCGAAGCAAGGTATTAATTACATGATGATTCAATTACCCTTGCTAATATATGATTGTGTTGTGTGTGCAGATGGCGGACATGCAACACGGACTGGATTTGGAACAAACACTTGGAATGGAGCAGCATTGAAGCAGCTATGTAAGGAGCAAGATTAATGGCGTGCTTATGGATGGACAACGAAGGTGCAATCTTGGCGTTGGCAGCAACAACACTTCTTTCTCTCTCTTTCTTTTAGTTGCCAACAAAGGCCTGATGTCATTGTAATAAGGTGTTCACTCTTTTTGTCATGAACACCAGTTTGTCAAGTCTTGTAATAATGATCCGTTCACATGTCATCCCATTAGTTCCATTCCCCTCAATAATTCCATACCTACCTAATATTATTGTAAGGAACTCGAGAACAAGTTTTCATTTAGTCATGGGGGTATGATGAGACGCGATATCGCATGGGCTGCGATATCGCATCCCATGCGATATCGTGTCATCCCCTGTGATGTCGCGTACGCGATATCGCGGTCCGCCACCAAATCTATAAATAAGAGGCGACACTCCCTTCATTTCTCATCCTAGGCTAGAAGTAGCAAAGCTCTGGCAGTTTAATCACTCCAGAGATAGAATTTTTCCATGTGCCCGCAGTAGGAGTCCCCAAGTGAATGGCTCTTTATTTAAGCAGCTTTGTACCTGAATGCAAGTTGTGTACGGCAATAAAGACGACTTGGTAATGCGCATTGAGTACGACTTGGTAAGACGGCAAGTTATTACATGTTATTTATTGTTTTCCTAGTAACGCGGCATGAGTACGACTTGGTTACGAGCATTGATGAATGTGTACAGCTAACTAAGGAATCGACTACTCATCGCAATTAGATTCTCTCACCCTTGTCTCTTAGAACGTGGGATGAGTACGACTTGATTACAAGCATCCACGGATGTGTACGGCTAGTCAAGGAATCAGCTACTCATCACACTTAGGCTAGTTAGGTGCCTCAGTATGACCACTTCGAGCACGTGTGTTACGTGTGGTGATCCCAGTAACGATTAGCGTTTGGTAGCCACAGTTGCATAGTTTAGGGTGTGTACGGTAAGTGGGAACAGATGCTGACGCTAGTTAAATTAGACTTAGGACGTTAGTTAGAATTAGTTAGTTTTCTCAACCCTTTGCTCTTAGCGTAGAAGACATAAACCAGAAAAGACCAAAAAAATCATATACCTCGGACTTACTTAACCATACACCATGACAACAACAAGTAAGTCTGGGAAGACAATGAATGATTAACCCAAAGTGTTCCATGGGGCGTTTAGGCATTTAGTCTGCGGAGTTCGACCAGATCGTGTGTGCTACGCTCGTTTCGTATGGTTGAGTGTAGGGGTACCTCACCACTCATCAACATCCATTTTTGTTTTAATGGTTTCCCCATTCTTCTTTCTCTAAACTTCCTTATTTTTCATTTCTATCCTTTTGCTACCGAAGGTTCGCTCTTAGTCGTAGGGGCCCTGTCACAAATTTTTTCATTCTATTACTTATCTCACCATTCTATTACTTATCTCACCCCTACACCTTGGGTAGTTATTTGTTATAAACCTCTAACCTAGTATTGGCCATACCCACAACCCAGCCAAGGTGCTTCATATCGGGGCAAGGTATCAAGTACATTATGTCTTATCTATCCTTGCTAATTCGTGATTGTGTTGTGTTTGTAGATGGCGATTACACGAACAATGGATTGGGATAGGAGGAAGCACTCGGGATGAACTGGAGCTAGAAAGTGTATGCAAGGAACATGCTTAATCTTGTGGCCATGGAGGAACAACGATGTGCACATTTTTGACATCGACAGTAACACACCTCATTTTCTTTTCTCTCTCTCTTTCCAAGCTATCAAATGAGGGTTTGGATGTCATCTATGTACAGTGTTCACCACAATGGGTATGAACACCAATGTTGTAATATGTTTGTCGATCTATTCATCGGGCACTTTGAGTCCATCATTCCATGTCATTGTCAGATTATCGTATGGTCAATAATCCCATACCTTCCCAATATTTTGTAAGGAACTCAAGGAAAATTTTTCATTTAGTCATGGGGGTATGATGAACCACGATATCAGGTCTACGATATCAGAGCCTGCCAAGTGATATCAGACATCCAATGTCGGAACTTGTTTCATTGTCTATAAATAAGAGGCAAGCACACTTGGTTTGGCAATAAGTTAGTTAGTTTTCTTAGTCCCTTACTCAAACTCTTATAGTTTTCCCTTTCCAAAGTTAGAATTTTTTTGAGTGTCCATAGTAGGAGTCATAAAGAAAACAGATCTTTATTTGAGCATTGTGTACCTGAGCATACCTTGTGTCCGAAAATAAAGACGAACTTTGTGATAAACCTTGCAACATTCAGAATAGCTTATTTATTGCATTTAATGTTATTTACCGTTATTTAATGCTTTCATTAGTTAATTGATGTTGCTTTTATTGGTTCATTAATTTTCACAAGTAAGCACACTTAGTACAACCACTTCGAGCATACGTGGAACACTTGGTAACCCAGTAATGGTTAGCGTTTGGTAATCCCAATAGTGTTACACTGGTTCAGGATGTGTATGGCAAGTGGGAACGGATGTTGGTGTTAGAACTAGTTAGAGCATAGTTTTTTAGTTAAATCAAATTAGTTATTAAATTATTTCATTTCTCTATTTTAAGCACCAGGAACATAGACATAAAAAACCATAAAAATCGCATACCTCAAGTTTACTTAACCATACAATCGTGCCATACAAATAAGCTTGGGAAGACAATGATCGCCTAACCCATCCTTGTTTTGTGAAGGTGCATAAGCACCTAGTCCTTGGAGTTTGACCAGATCGCACGTGAATGCTTGTATTCGTATGGTTGGACGTAGGGGTACCTTGCTGCTCATCAACTGGGCAATAGCCCTTCAGATGGTCATCTATGCAGATGTCACATCCATCATCTTCTTTGGTGGTTGAGTCTATAGCCTCTTCTTCTTCAGCCATTTCCCCTTTTTGCTGATTAGTGTTCTTACATGTTTCTTGGTCATTTTTCCTCCTTTTGTTGTGATCACTTGATTTGTTTTATGTTACCCTCTCCTCTACGGTTTCTACGCAAGTTGTAACTTTCTCATTTATCCATTCCGACATCTTATCTAGCCTTGCTTCAAGCTCATCGATAAACTTTTGTATTAACAAGGTTTGTTATGAAATCATCTCATCGAGAGTTGCTTCTTTTTTCTGATCATATAGATGAACCCTCTTCTTTTTGAAGAGTTGGGTCATAGTGTTATTCCTCAACATTTTCTTGTTTACATAGCTCTTCTTCTTCTTTTTCCACACGCTCGATTAGCCTTTGTATTTGATGAATTTTTAATTTGTAGAACCGACCTTGGGCATAAATCCCAAGGGTCTCTCTTGTTTGACTATGAAGTCCATCTACGATGTGGAAAAGTTGCTCTTCTTGAGAGAAACCATGGCCTAGACATTTATATAATAGAGAATACAATCTATCTAGGGCCATATCCAAGGGTTCATGTTGTTCTTGTTTTCATCCTTGGATTTGTTTCCTTAGGTTGGACACTGTCACATAGGTTTGGTATTTCTCATTGAAAAGTTCCAGCATTGTGGACCACTAATGAATTGAGTTTGGTTTTAACGATCTATAATTAAGACATGTACCTATTTTAATTTTATTTCATAGAATCTTAAATAATGGAATAACATCTTTGATATTCCATTATACTATTCTTCTTGCTACTTAAGATCACAAATTTTCTTTGATTACATGTTATGGTTACAATAAAGAGGATATTTTTATTAATGTAAAATGTAAATAAGCTTGTGCTAAGCTCCATCATCCAGTTCATTAGTTTTGAATTTATCACCAACAATAGATGTATAAATTTGAAAGCACTTTTGTTGTAAATACATACACTTGTAAACACAAGTTTCACTTAAATACTTTTGTGACTGTAGGTGTTAGTTGTCTTTCAATAACTCTATAACTTCATAATTCTCATACGAACTAAAACTAAAGTTTTCTCAAATTGCAGTTTGTTTTAAATTCCATCTGCTTTGCATAACAATAACGTGGTATCCTCTATAAGACTATAACTACAATTATGCTATGACACCTCATTAAAACCTCCATTAAAAAAAATTCTATGTTTATTTTCATTTTAATCATCTATCCTATGTTGACAAAATTTCATCATTATGACTTAGAACCTAGGGAAAGGTCATATTTGCATTCTATAGCTTAAGAAATTAGTTTTAAGCCAATTTTTATATTACTCTCGACATGCATGAAGAAATTTTTGAATGAGTTCCAAGCTCTCAAACTCTTAATAAACTCTTAGTGCGTTTTCGCCTACTCTTTTTCTTAGAGTTCTTTGTATCAACAAAATTGAAATCATTTTAAGCCTAAGGCTTATAATATTAAGAGATAACAAAGTAACAGCCATCCTTAGTTCTATCCTTGATTAAGGAAGAATGCAAAAACCCCATAGTTTATTTAAAATTTGAACAAGTAACTTGCCCCTTTATTAGTTGCATCTAAATCTTGGTTTTTCATTTATTTTTGCATAGTCTTTCATATGCTTGTGGGTCCTTCTCTTCCTTTGCCTCTTCCTACTTTTCCTCTTGCTATTCTTGTGGATGATGCTACATTAATCATTTTTATGCATGTAAAATGTAAATAGGCTTGTGCTAACCTCTAGCAGCAATCCATTAGTTTTGAATTTATCACCAAAAATATCTATGTAAATTTGAAAGCACTTTTGTTATAAATAAACACACTTGTAAACACAAGTTCCACTTAAATACTCTTGTGGCTATAGGCGTTAGCTATCTTACACTAACTCTATAACTTCATATTCTCATAGGAATTGAAACTAAAGTTTTCTTGAATTGCAGTTTGTTTTAAATTCCATCTATGCTGCATAACAATAGTGTGGTATCCTGTATAAGACTATAACTACAATTATGCTATGATACCCTATTAAAACCCCCATTAAAAAATTTTATGTTTATTTTCATTTTAATCATTTATCCTATGTTGACAAATTTTCATTATTATGACTTAGAACCAAGAGAAAAGTCCTGTTTGTAACTTGAGAAATTAATTTTAACTGAATTTTTATATTACTCTCAATATGCATGAAGAAATTTTCGAACCAATTCCAAGCTCTGAGACTCTTAATAAACTCTTAATGTTGTTTTATTGCCTACTCTTTTTCTTAGAGTTCTTTGTATCAACAAAATTGAAATCATTTGAAGCCTAAGGCTTATAATATTATGAGATAAAAATTAACAGCCATCCTTAGTTCCATCCTTGATTAAGGAGGAATGCAAAAAAAACCCATAATTTATTTAAAATTTCGACAAGTAACAACATAGAAGAAACAAAGTATGCCAGATGTTCTTTCTTTTAACTTGCCCCTTTATCAGTTGCATGTAAATCTTGGTTTTCCATTTATTTTTGCATACTCTTTCATGTGCTTGTGGCTCCTTTCTCTTCCTCTGCCTCTGCATCTTCCCGTTGTTCCTCTTGCTATTCTTGTGGATGATGCAATTGGAACATAATCTTCAGCTTCATCTTCTCTTCATCTTCTCTTCCTTCTGCATCTGTTACGGCTGCTTTCATAGCCGCAGGAGCAACTTCTTTGGATTTGCGAGGAGAGGAAGAAAACTTGGAAGTATTATCCACAACAGGAACTTTTACGGCTTCAGGATCATTAGGCTGCAGGGCTGCTAAAGTTCTTGCTCTGCTTCTTGTGATAGGAGGATTCTCATTTGCCTTTGTTTCAAAATGTGGGGTAGCATCTGGTCCGCTCTCACCCTTTTCAAGAATTCGAATGTGAACATGACTGGAGCAAGCCTCACCTGGAATATTTTAAATTCAATTCAATTTACTTGAAACCTCTCAGGGTAAACACCTAACCGAATAACAATACGGTTTAAGCTGGTTGTTCAAGGTCCAAATGAGAAACCGCTGACACTAAAGTTGGTTTCTTGCGTTTTTTTAAATGGGTTTTAGATTTTAAAATTAAGCAGTCTAAGATCTCAGACAAATATGGATATAAGAAATCTAAACGTAAAAAAGTGAAGGGGTGTTAAAAGGAAATGGGAATTGATGGCACTGTTTTCTTACCCTGACCCTGGTGTTCATGATTCCTGAATATACTGCAATCCTTCTTCAAAGCCCGCTCAGCTTCCTCCCTCGTTTCAAATTCCAAAAACGCGATGCTGCAATAATTTTTTTCAGGATGTTAGTGTTTTCCTGGAATTTTTTTTAAAAAGAAAAATTCAAACTATGGATATATTTAAAGCGATCGAATAAAGAATGGCCATACCCAACTCTCATGGTCTGTTGACAGATCAAGGCTGAGCGTATAATTTTAACCTTGCTTTGATCGCTAAAGAAATTCTCGACCTCCGGAGTTTGGCCAAAGAACATGATCTGGAGTTCATTGATTTACATGGGTTAGATATTTACGTGTAATATAAAAAAATAAATAGACTTATTTGAAACTTGAATAAAAAACAATAATAACATTCTCTTACGTTGACAACAACGACGGTGTTCTTCTTCTTCATTTTTTTGTCTCCCTCCCTGCCAGTTACAAGAAAATTCTTTGTCAGTCATGGTTTTTATTGATGGTGAAAGTCATGTTTACATTCTTCATTAATGATTTAATGGATACTGTAACCAAGAAATTTCAAAATGAAAGAGAAATTTAAAACTTCCACTGTGCAATCAGCTTACAAAGGCTACCAACATTAAAGACACTGTTAAATGGGTTAGTCCTTGCTACTAAGCCGGGCAGTAAAGTGCATTGCTGTTGAAAACCTAATGCTTCTAAATCTCATAAATCTAATAACCCCATTTGCTTACCGCTAAGATATATAGAAGAAAATTGAAACGATAAATTTTAAGCATGAAAATCTACATTCTCCATTGAAGAGACATGGATTCAATCATCACCAAACCCATCTTCTCTTTTTTAAGAAAGAAAAGGCAAAAGAAACTCCAAAAGATTTACCGAGGAACCAAAGTTCCTCAAATTCCCTCACTAAGATGTCTAACTCTAAACCAGCTACACCCATTAAAGGCAATTCACTCTAAAACTCACATGACACAAAAAACCGTATTTATCAACCTGCAGGTCGGTGTACCCAACAATGTGTTGAAGAACTTCAAAAGGGGAGAAATTTTTTTCAGGGTCCCTGGGTGTGTTCTCTGCGCAGCAAATTCCATCAGGAATCGGCACCTTGTTACCAACGTACTTTTCCAGAAGCTCAGCAGCCTCCTCCAGATACGCCTTGCGCACATCTGCAAAATCAGTCAGATGTGGGAACCTATTAGACGTATCAACCAGCCCAATTCTGAGTCTCTTGCCTACCCCAAAATCCTGCTCCTTTGCAACTTCCAACTGCTCTGCAACCACAGTACAGAGTACTCCGTCCTTTGCAACTTCCAACAGCTCTGCAACCACAGTACAGAGTACTCCGTCTTCAACCACAATGCTCCTTTGCAACTTCCAACTGCTCTGCAACCACAGTAAAGAGTACTCCGTCTTCAACCACAGTAAAGATGGATTTCGGCTTCATTTTGTCTTTGTTGAATGGCGGAATCAAGCCAGGGTTTATGCAGTAGGGGTGGATGTTCCAGTGCATCTGGAATTTTGATTGAACTCCATCATGAATCCAGTTCAACTTTTCGTTATGGTAGATGGTTAGTTAAAAATGATTAAAAAAAAGTTCATGGTAGTAGGTATGAACAGTGATTAACAAAAGTAAGGTAGCAGGTAGGGCGGGGTGAAAATTGATTAATCACTTTCAAAAGTTCAGGTTATTTCATTTAAATTTACATGATGAAGTATGTCGATGTTTCTCTCCTTTTTCTCAAGAGAATAAAATAATATTTACTGAAGGTTAAACCCTAAAGTTTGAACAAGCAAAAATTAAATCTATACTTTCTTTGATATCAAACAAAAATATTTAAGTCAACTAATAGGGGTGGACGGACACACTCGGCAAATACTAACGGTATAAACACACTCAGCTCCTCCGTAATATGCCTCGTTTCCCTGGGCGAATTTGGATGACTATCGGCCATGCTTTGTCGTAATGTTTGCTCACGTGTTAAGCCCACTTGAAATAAAAAATGATTTCCATCTGAATCAGCTAAAGTTTGAAAGGTTCAAGACTTGTACCTAATGATATCAAACCAACCGGAATTTTGTTTTGAGCAGCGCAGCCATTCTTGAATGGCAACAATTGAATTGTGATCTTTAGCTAGTGGACTCTCCATGTGTTGATGGGAATTGCCAGAGGGCAAGGGACAATCCAGGATCAAAGAACATGCAATTAAGGAGTTTGGTAGAATATCCAATTAAGGAGGTTCGTAGAATAGCGAGAATGATATCAAACCAACTGCAATTTTCTTTTGTGCAGCGTAGCCATTCTTGAATAGCAACAATTCAACATAAGTGGTCTTTAGTCAACATAAGTGGTCTTTAGCCAACAGCCAGAGGGAGAGGGACAATCCAGGATCAAAGAACATGCAATTAAGGATGAAAACAGAATTAGCAATTGCAACCCTCTATTCTTGAAGTCTTACGAAGGTGGAACTGCATATGCTGTATAAAGTGCGAACTTGTCATTCACATATCCTCATCGGATTTTACAATCACATATCACACAATCTCACCTGTGCCTTGCGAAGGAGTCCAGCATTAGCATTCAGCACCAAAAATGCAAAAAGAATCTGCCTCAACTCGTCATGAACCTGCAGCAGCAGACATCACAGTAGAACGAAGATCGAAGATTGTACCAGTTCATGCCTTGCCTGAAGAGCTGAAGCATTGGACACTGTGTTCCTCGGACCTGGCTATGCTAAGAGTGCACTACATCCAGAAAGGCCTCATTTATCGACTTCATGCCTTAACTCCCTGCGCTTTCCAATCCATCACCAAATCGCTTGCAAAAGGGCTCGCACAGACTCTGGTGCACTACTATCCATTGGCCGGAAGATTCCGCAGCAGCACAGTCAACGACTCTGTCTACATCGACTGCAACGACGAAGGAGCAGAGATCGTAGAAGCGACTCTTGAAACCGTCTCTGTTGATGATCTTCTTCAAGAAGAGGTCTCTCTGAATGTCAGAAAGCTATTTCAGCTTAACGGAGCCTTTAACGCCCAGGGATATCATCTACCGTTCCTCGTCCTCCAGGTAAATCTTCTCGCGCTAATCGTGAGCAAATTTTTTTTCTTTTTTGAAAAATTGAGTGTGATTAAAGTTCTTCATTTCAAGAACAAAAGAATTAATTCGTAGTTCTCATAACTTTGCGTTTTGGAAGGTAACGAAGCTCAAGGATGGAGTGGCGTTAGGGTTCACAGTGAACCACGCGTTCATGGACGGAACATCGCTTTGGTATTTCGTGAACTCATTTGCAGAGATTTGCAGATGCTCCAAGCTTTCAAATCCGCCGATCCACAGCCGGAATTTCGACATCCAAGCATCGCCTCCGATTCCAATGAAAAACGTTCTTAACGTAGGGCGTTATTCTCCTTCCGGCTTCTCTCCACCTGCAGATTTGAAAGAGATTATCTTCCATTTCAGCAAGGAAACGATTTCGCACCTCAAAAAATCCGCCAACGAGGGGCCTACACACTCCGCGGAAGGTGAAATATCATCATTCCAGGCGCTCTGCGCACACACATGGCAGGCAATCACGCGAGCGAGGCGCATCGGGGACAACGAAGAGTCGGTGTTCATGCTTCCGACCAATTGCCGTAGGCGAAGAAGTCTGCCTTTGCCGGATTTGTACTTCGGAAACGCGATTCAGGTGTTGAGCGTGAAAGCCACAGCTGCGGAGCTGCTCGGCAACTGCATTTCTTACAGCGCCAGGTTGCTGAATCGGAAAATATCAGCGCACAGAGGCGCTCAAGTTGCAGAGAGAATGGAGAGTTTCCGCACAAAGCCCTCGGTGTTTACGTTTGAGGAGATTTCTGCTCAAAGTAATATTATTCACATGGGGAGCTCTCCAAGATTTGCAATGTACGATGCGGATTTCGGATTTGGAAGGGTGGAGGGAGTGAGAAGCGGCTTCAACAACAAATTGGATGGCAAATTGAGCGCGTATCCAGGCCGCCCCGGCGGAGGTTCCGTCGATTTGGAGATCTGCCTCAACGTCTCTGCCATGGCTGCCTTGCAGGCTGACCCGTTGTTCCTCTATCGCAGAAAAGACTGACAATGAAGGTTTCAAAGACGCAAGGAGAGAGGAAGGAAACCTCGCCTCTCCTGCAACTACGGTTATTTCAATCCTCGAAGAAGGGTTGCCTTAGTGTTAGGGAGTCTTGACCTGGAAACGGAGTCAAGTTTTTATTTTAGCCAGCAATATTCAGTGTGGATCTATGTTGAGTTCTGCATGTGTTTGTTTGATTTTCAACATGTATTTGATTAATGATTGGTGAGGGGCAAGTAGACCCTATGCTCGATTACACTAATCACAAGCATACATTGGTGATATTTAAGTGTGCCCACGGACAAATACGGTGACTTGGAAAGACATGATCATTGTCTTCTTAGCTCTTACTTGTGTAGGTTCTCATACATAGTTAAGTGTGAGCTAAGGCATATGATATTTATAAATAGTTTATATTTTTATATTTTTAATATGATATTTATAAATAGTTTATATTTTTATATTTTTAATCCTAATTGTAGATGGAAGGATAAATGATTGGTAGATTACCTATTTAACTATCTAATGGTTATAAACTAACTAGTCTAACATAAGTATTCGGGCTCACTTATCGTATACATCTTGAACTCATATCAACACCATTGAGTTACCAAGTGTTTATTACTAAGCATACCAAATAGCCACTACTAGGCTTACCAAGCATTAAACGGTATACTTATGTGTTCATTATTAAAGACATTAATTAATTAAAATCGGAATGTAAATTGCATTAATAGTAAACTACATTAAAGAAACATTAATCTAGTCCAAGTGTTGCAAGGAGTATCAAGAATCTTGTCTTTATTGTTGGTGACATCAATGTGTTTAGGTACAACATGCTTGAATAAAGATCTATACAATTGCTTGAAGTCCTACTGTAGGTGCTTAAAAAATATTCTAACTCTGGTGCATTAAAACTACAAGAGTTTGACTACACTAATGACATACTGTGCCATAAATGTGGTGGGTATGTACGTTTATATGTGAGTGACATGGTACTGCATCGATGCATCTTTCCATGCATCAATGGGGTTGCATCGATGCAGCTAATCGATGATTCATCATACTCCTACGACTGAGTGAAAACTTTTCATTGAGTGAATAAAAGTAGGATCGATCTTCTTATAAAATTGGAAAGGTATGAAATTAATGATTGACTAACTCTAACTAACTGATTAACTCTGAGTGACAAATTATATGGAATTGCAAAGATTACAAAAATTCGTGTCCAAGACAACAAAATTGGACACCCTTACAAAATTGGCAACATGAACCCTCTGATTGTTGAAGATAATATGAAGATCAAACAATGCTAGGAGGTGGAGGCTCCTAGGATGCTGAAGACCTTCACTAGGCTCCAACCCTGGTGGGGGTGGCAACGGTTAAGGATGTCTAGCTGTGACTGTTGTTGTTGGTGGTAAGCAGAAAGTATCTAGCAATGCTTTCATTTTCTTCTTCTTGCTTTGTGAGTTGTACGCAGTCCAAACGACTTCACCAATGTGGGCTGGTATGGGGATGTCCCACGAGTAGGGCATTGCCAAGAACATCCCTTTGACATTTACAAACCACACTGCGAATTACTTCTGTTTGATATTGAATGTCTTGACAAGGTTTTACAACTTATGATAGTTATTCATTCATTTGGCTAGGTCCTTAGCAATTGATCATTGATCTATGAATCGACTCCTAAGGACTTCAAGCTTTGCATTGGTTGTCTCCAACTTTTGCTTGGTCTCTTTATGATACTTGAATTCAGCCTCATAAAGGAGGTAGAAACTGGCCACTTGCTTTTCAAGCTCTGTCCTTGGCCTCCCCATATTCAACATAGCCAAGTTGGCATATTAGAGGTTGGCAAGCTTCATATATTCTATCATCTTTTCTATTTGTAACTTCTTCAAGTGGATTTCAACTTTGTTGTATGCATTCAAGTTGTTAAAGATCGGTTGCCACACATTGCCTCTCTGTTGGAGTTACCGGAATGCCTCATTCATCTTCACCTTAGCCATTTGGATCTCCTTCTTGTTCACTTCCTTAATGAGCCCAACCTAGTCCCTGTAGTGATTTTTCACTTTTTCAAACTTTAGCACCTCATTTTTCCAGGTAGCTACCTTAATGACCATCTTTTAGCAAAGCACATGGACTTCCTTCATAAAGAGATTGCAATTCTTTGCTACCAACTTCCTAAAGTTAAGGTTCACCTTTGTTAGCTACTCCTATTGTTGTCTCACAATTTTGGCCATTTGGTCTTTTTGCTTCTTGACATTTTGAAAGCTGTGAATATCCTTCATGAGGATCAAGTTTTCCTTATAGACTTGAGCCAAGTCCTTATCGGTGTGGATGGCTAATGCTTTTGATAAGGAGGCATCAAAGATTATCATCTCCTTAGCATTCTTAGCCTCTCTTAATTTCTGCTGTAGTTAAAGGAAAGCTTCATCTCTAGTGATGTCTTGGCTAAGAATGGTTGGGTCAAAGAGACAAAACTGCAACTCCACAACTTCGGTAACCAACCAATGGGTTTTAGTAGTGGCTACCTCTAGTTGGACATTGGTAATGATAAGCTTGCTCTTTATCTCTAGTAGCTTTATCTGGCTTGCAATAATCTCATCTGGAAGATTAGAGATCTTTGGAAGCAGTTGCATGGTTTCCACTAGTTAATCCAACACCTTCTCATGTTGGGGTATACTTAGTCAACCATTCCCTACTCCTATGGAAGCTTGTACATCTTTTAGAGTAGCAATGTCAGGCATGATTGTATGCCATCACTTCTGCCACTATTTCCTATTCATGGTGCTACATCATAAGGATAGTCACCCCTCACCTTCCTCTAGACACGCTAAGAAAGTTGCAATGTTCCCAAAAATTTTAGGGAACTCTTGTTATTCATGGATGGATACTGTAATCTCTTGAGTACTTGGATTTGTTCTCATGGGTGCCTACATGTATTCTGTAGAAAATAGTGGGGCAATCTTCTCTAGCTAGCTAATAGTTTGAGTAAATTCACTAAGATGGCTCAACATTGAATGGTAGACTGATGGCTCCCCACCACTTGCCTTACCCTATTGTTATTGTAGTAGCTATGATGTGGTCTTACTAATAGGTGGTGGTGGTGGTTGCTCTTCTTCCTGTAACTTGGTAGCTACTTTGTCTTTCACCATCTCTTGCTAGGATGCGATAGGAGCATGGCAAAGCATGTCATTGGCATAATGTGCTATGCTTCTCCTTCGGCAAAGTTTTCTAATAAGGCAAGGAAAGGGGAGTGTTTTTCTCTCTTGCTCATTTTTTTAAAGTGCTCCTCAATTTCAAGGTACATGAGCTAAAAGAGATTAATGGGGAGCTTGTTACTTAGAGTGGTGCATGCATGGGTGGAGAAGGTAGTCAACTTGTTAGGCCTCACTGTAGGATTCAGGTGATAGGCTACTATCTTGAAATAAGCACACTCTACCTTAGTGAGTGCACCGTATTCCTTGCAATCCATGCTATAGCAATGTTGGATCCATTCCTTCTTTGCTTTAAGGTCCACCTAGGTAGAGATTTCCTCCAAGGTTGCCCCCCATATTGAGCAAGCCAAGGGCCTCCATGATGGCTTCAACCAAGTAGGATACTATTATATCTTTGATCTTGACCATTGCGTCTCCTTGTTGGTTGCTCCAAAATAGGCATGTTTTTCCATGTACCATTCTCCACTGGATGAGAGAATGGGCCACATGGGAGACTTCTCTAGTTGAGTATGGACTTCCTAAGGCACCATGTCCAAGAAGGGATTGAACTTAAGTTCTTAGAGAATTGAATTANATGTCCAAGAAGGGATTGAACTTAAGTTCTTAGAGAATTGAATTCTGAACCTCCTTCAAATGAATCTTTTCAAGACAAGCCTTGATGAATGTGACCTCAAGATTAGACCTTGGCCTTGACACCTCATCTTGCTTGGATTGGCCAATTTCTACCATGGAATCTAGTGAACAGACTCCACTTTGGGCTCCTCCTAAAGAGGTTCCATCACATGAATTTTGGCCTTCCATTCTCAGGGCTATTGTGGTTGTTGTTGGTCCCTTCCTACTCTTGGCTACTTCTCCCTTTCTTAGGATGATCCTCCTATAGGTGCTCTCCTCTATGGTGCCATATGTGATTACAAACATAACCAAGGATTAGTAATTAATGTGTAATACTTAGTTTTTTCGATACCTTTCTCATTTGGTTAAGGTACACTTAGATTACTTGTGATTATGTCAAATTGATTATTTCATTATTATTTTATTTGTGATGAGTGGCGAGGTACCCCTACACTCAACCATACAAATACGAGCATAGCATGCGTGATCTGGTCGAACTCCATAGACTAAGTGCCTACACGCCTCATGGAACACTTAGGGTTAATCATTCGTTGTCTTCCCAGACTTACTTGTAGTTGTCACGGTTGTATGGTTAAGTAAGTCTGAGGTATGTGATTTTTATGTATTTTTTGTTTTATCTCCTATGCTAGTGAGGTGAAGGGTGAAGAGACTAATTAACTAACTTTAACTAACTAAATAAGTCTTAATTAACCTAGCATCAGCATCTTTTCCCACTTACCATTCACACCCTGAACCAATGCAACCTTGGTTACCAAACGTTAGTCATTGCTGGGATCACCAAGCGTAACGCACGTGCTCAAAGTGGTCGTACTGAGGCACTTAACTAGGAGATAAGGGTTGAGAGAGATTTAATGAACTAATAAAGCATTTAAACGACGGATAATAAATAACTGTAAATAAAGTCCTAATTAGCCTATTCCATGCACTGCAAGGTTTATCCAAGAAGTTTGTCTTTATTGCCGCATACAAACATGTGTTCAGGTACAATATTTGCTCGTATAAAGATCCGTTCACTTTGGAGTTCCTACTGCGGGCACATGGAAAATATTCTATCTCTGGAGGGATCAAACTGCCAGAGTTTCACTACGTTCTAAGCCTAGGATGAGAAACAAGGGAGAGCTGCCTCTTATTTATAGACTTGGCGGCACACCTCGATATCGCTGGGGACGATGCGATATCGCATACGTGATATCCTGTGGGATGCAATATCGCGACGGAAGCGATATCACGTATGCGATATCGCAGTGCATGCGATATCACGTCCCATCATACCCCCATGACTGAATGAAAACTCGTTCTCGAGTTCCTTACAAAATATTGGGAAGGTATGGGATTATTAACTCAAATGGAACTAATGGGATGACATGTGAACGAATCATCATTATAAGACAAGACAAAACTGGTGTTCATGACAACAAGAGTGAACACCTTATTAGATTTGACATCAGGCCTAATTTGGTAGCCTGAGAAAGAGAGAGAAAGAAGTTTGTTGCTGCTAATGCCAAGATTGCACCTTTGTTGTCCATCCATAAGTGCGCCATCGATCTTGCTCCTTGTATAGCTGCTTCAACATTGGTCCATTCCAAGTGTTCCCTCCAGATCCAATCTGTTGTTGCATGATTGCCATTTGCACACACAACACAATCTTGTATTAGCAAGGGTAAATGAATTTTAATGCAGTTGATACCTTGCCTCAGTGATAGGTCTATTGGTTGAGTGGTGGTATGGCTGATACGGATTTGGAGATACAATAGTGGTGACTACTGAAGGTGTAGGGGTTAGGAGAAAATCGAAAAAATTGGACTAGGACCCCCATGACTAAGAGTGAACCTCCCAGTAGTGATAGAATGGAGAAAGAAAAAGAACAAGAAAGATGGAGAAAAAAAGACAACTATAACGTTGATGAAGTGGATGTCAAGATGGAAATGAACAAAATAAAATGGATTGCAAATAATTTAGGGGAAAGAATTTAACTGATGCACCAAATAGGAATGTCAGTGGGTCCTCCCCAAAGTAGGCTCATGCCCTTAATGCCCTGAAAAACCCACATTCAAAGAGTCCGTAGGCCTTGGGAATGTCATTTGAAACAAGAGTGAAAGTCTTAACCACAAGAATTTACCTAAAAGAAAACAATGTATCAACCAAAATATACACTAATGATACAGTCGACAATGAGGTGAACAATGGAGAGAAGGATGGAGGGAATTGAATGGAATGGAATCCCAAGAACAAGGTGATGTACAACCCCTTGTGTGTTTAATGATTA
>MNCI01007017.1:65025-75080 GCA_015680685.1 Gnetum montanum | reverse complement strand
TTTAACTAACTAACTAAGTCTTAATTAACCTAGCGTCAGCATCTATTCCCACTTACCGTTCACACCCTGAACCAATGCAACTTTGGTTACCAAACGCTAGTTGTTGCTGGGATCACCAAGTGTAACGCACATGCTCGAAGTGGTCGTATTGAGGCACTTAACTAGGAGAGAAGGGTTGAGAGAGATTTAATAAACTAATAAAGAATTTAATGAAAAATAATAAATAACTATAAATAAAGTCCTAATTAGCCTATTCCATGCACTACAAGGTTTATCCAAGAAATTCGTCTTTATTACCATACACAAACATGTGTTCAAGTACAATATTTGTTCGAATAAAGATTCGTTCACTTTGGAGTTCCTATTGCGGGCACATGGAAAATATTCTATCTTTGGAGGGATCAAACTGCCAAAGTTTCACTACGGTCTAAGCCTAGGATGAGAAACAAGGGAGAGCTGCCTCTTATTTATAGACTTGACAGCGCACCGCGATATCATGGGGGACGACGTGATATCACGTACGCGATATCCCATGGGATGCGATATTGCGGTGGACGCGATATTGCGTATGCGATATCGCAGCCCATGCGATATCACGTTCCATCAATTTGTTTAGCCACTAGAGTTTGTTTATGAGGTTTAACTTGTTGTAGATAGGAATTTTAATATTATTTTAATAGTTAAACCTTGGAGAGTAAGAAAAATTTTCTATCACAAACCATAGGTTTGGGGCCCCCACAACATAAAGCTTACCTCCAATAGTTAGAGGGTCAAAAAATGAGGTCAATCGGGTAAGCAGTTTGAGAGTTATGGTACTTGGAAGGTGCCTTAGGCTTTGAAAATTGTAAAAACTCCCATTGTGTTATTAAGAAAGTGTGAAAAATTGGCTAAGTATTGATGCTATTTATATATTTTTTACATTACATTAACAAGGATGTGTCACATAACCATTTGTGACAATTTCTCACAATAAAAAACTAGGTGTTGGGAAAAAGTTTGACCATGAAAATGGAGTCCAAAGGAAGCTAGGAAAGCCTAGAATGATGAAAAATCATGGAAGAGGGCTTGAAATTCATTTGGAAAGGAGATTTGAAGAAAATTATATTGCCAAGGAGTGCAAAATCTAGATGTTTCAATGGGAAAATGATGGAATTGAATGCAAAAACACTAAGGAATAAGAAGTTTAACAAAACCAAACTAAGGAGTATGTAAGTGTGTCCTACCCATAGTAGGCTCATGCCCTTAATGCCTTTGCATGCTCTCATACCTAGGAGTCGATAGGCACCAAGGATGATTAATGGTCATTTGTTATTAAAAATCAAGTCCATACAAGAAATCATCAAGGAATTAAGACATACCAAAACAAATACATCGATTAACCATGATAAGAGGTAGTGAGGTGGTAGATGGCAGTTGCTTGAATGATGGGAGAGAGAGAGAGAGAGAGTGTGTGTGTGTGTGTGGGGTAATGAAGTCTCACATCCTGCTCACATAAAATATTTTATGGAGTATGTGGTTAATGTGACCCGATATTGTTTCATCCTTAGTCAAAGCTAAGTCCATCCACTTCCAGTGAATTTTCATTGGCACATTTAGATTGTTTGACCCCCTAGAGTTCATGAACATCCCCAAAGATCCCCACTATTCCAAAGAGAGAAGAACATAAAAGTAAGAAGTTAGAAAGGGCCTTAGTTAAAGGGGTACCTTCAGGCATGGGTAACATGTCTTTCCAACCCCATAACCAGTGCTTGTAGCCCATTATTTTGTCTAAGATATGTTTCTTGAATTCCCATGTTTTTTTTTTCAATGGGAACCACACCATGCAAACACATTCTTCCTATTGACGATTGACAGTAGGAATGATGATAGATCAATGAGAATACTCATAAAACTCAAGAAGGTAGGTGCATACAAAAAGTGACAAGTGCATACAAAAAGTGACAAGTTCCCTTGAAGCCACATCCTTATCAATTCCACTTGATTCATTCCAAGTTTGGTAAGTACCAATGTCACAAATTCTTTATAAGATGTTATTAAGAAAGGACCTCATGCTTCCAAGATGAGAGAACATCATGGAGTTATGTGGAATGGATGGATGATGTGGAATTACTACCTAATACCATAAAAGAATCAATGTTCCATTAATCGATGTCATAATCAAAGATGAAATCTAGTCATTAAGCAATCAATTCAAACTATGGAGTTTAATGAAAATTCCCACAAGTAGCAGCTCCATCAGGCACCAAAGTCCTAATGGTAATAAAAAAGAACAACACATATGAGAAAATTTTAAACAAAAGAAAAATATATAAAATAAAGTGTAAAATACTCAAGAAAATGAAAAACATATAAAGAACAATGTAAACAAAAAAATTAAGAAACTGAGAAGCCATTACAAAAGTCTAGCATGGATGGCCATCTCCCCCACAACTAAGTTGGAAGGATGAGATTTGAAAGATTGATCGTGCTTGGCCATCAATGGAGGTATTATTGCCACGAGTTATTCTTGAGTCTAGGAAAGCTTTGACTTATTGCATGTTGACCAATATCCTTTTGTTTGGGATGTCAAGTTGATAAATCATCATGGTCCTAGATGAACACATTTTATGTATAATATAAGGTCCCTTCCATAGCATTTGACATTTTATACGTTGAGGTACATGCATGGGGTTCTAGTATAAGACCTTATCTCCTAGTTGAAATTAAACTTTTCTTATTCTAAGTTCATGGCATTGCTTGCTATGCTCCTTGTTCACTTCATTCAAAACTAGGGCCACTAATTAATTTTCATCTAGCATGCTTAAGTTCATTAATCTTTCTCTTTGAGCTAGACTTAAATCAAGGTTAAGGCCACATGCCATTAAAAGTGTGCAAAGCGTTGTTTGGATGGGAAGAGTTGGGAGTTTCCTATACACTAACTCATACGGAGAATAGCTAATAAGAAGTTTCCATGTTGATCAATAACTAATAAGAAGCCCATGTTGATCAATAACTAATAATAACTGTGTGTGTTAGTATTTTTGTTATTTCCCTATTTATGACCTTACCTTGACCATTGGATTTGGGATGGTATGGAGTTGTGAGTTTATTTTTAACCCCTAAGCATTGCATAAGATTTCGAAAAGTGGCACTTGTAAAGTGGGTTCCATTGTCAAAAATTAGTGCCTTTCGCACACCAAACCTGTTTATGAAATTTTTTTGTAGAAATTGTGCTACCATAGAGAATGAATAGTCAGTGACAACAATGACTTTAGCCCACTTTGTGTAGTAAACAGTGATGATTATGTATGCCTTTCCATTAGACATGGGTTTGATGGATCCCATGAAGTCAATTCGTCAAAGATAGAAAGGCTCTAGTGGTTGGATCCATTGTTAGGGCCCTTCCATTCAAGTAGCCATCCCTCCATCTCTTTGGCACTAGTCACATGAATAGAAGAAGTGATAGACATCCTTAAAGATCATTCGCCAGTAATGCCTTGCCGTAAGGATCTTAATGATTGTTCTCCTCCTAGCATAGTGGCCCCCACAAGGACCTTCGTGATAATCTTAGAGGACTCAAAGATGATCTGCATCAAGTATGCACCATCGTACCAATCCATCTGCATAACTCTTGTGTAGGTTACCACTGATTTCCATGAAATGTTTGGCTTGATGAAGAAATTTTTTTTCTTCTTATTATCCCATTCATGTGGCATCTCCTTATTGAGTAGGTCGGAGAGAATGTGATCATTTCAGTTGGAATCTTTAGGATTTTGAGCATCAACAACACCAATAAAGAGGAGTTCATTAGAAAATTGATTAGATAATTACTATTCATCCTCTTTGTTATCCCATCGTAGAAAAGACAAGTGGTAAAAAATTGCATTCTTGATCCCCTTTTTGTTAATCATTGTTAAATCAAACTCTTGAAGGATCACTAGCCACTGTATGACATGGGGATTCATCATTGGTTTATTCATTAGGAACCTTATAGCACTGTGATTAGTATGCACAAAAACTTGGTATCCAAGCACATAGTGCCTAAATTTCTCTAAGGCATACACCATTATCATGAGCTCCTTTTCAGTGGTGGTGTAGTTTAGTTGTATACCCACAATGCTTCTACTTGCACAATGGATATAGCATGAATGTTTTTGGTCATCCAATTATGTAAGCATGACTCCCAAAGCGTAGTTGGATGCATCGTTCATGATGTGAAATGGCCTGGACCAGTTAGGTGCCCATAGAATTAGAGTTTCTACAAGTTTTTTTTTTAATTGTTGAAATGTGCTCTTACACTTCCTAGTTTAGGTGAATGGTCATCCTTCTTTGGAAGCTCTACCAATGATTTGGAAATCTTCAAGAAAGTTTTGATGAAGCACCTATAATAACCTATGTGGCCAAAGAATGACCATATATCTTTCACCATTTCTAGTTGCTTGGTTATTCCTTGGATGACCTGTACTTCTTTCGGTCCATCTTGATCCCTTTATTAGAAATTCGATGCCCTAAGATAATGCCCTCTTGGACCATCAAGTGGCTCCTTTGCCGGTTGAGACTAAGGTTAGTCTCCACACATATTTGAAGTACTTGCTCAAGGTGGTCAAAGGTTTGCTCAAAGGTAGCCCCATAGGTAGAGAAGCCATCTATAAAGACTTCTATTCCACTACCAATTTACTATTGAAAGATGCTTAGGATCAATTGTTGGAAAGAGGTAGGAGCATTACATAGGCCAAATGACATATTTCTATATGCAAAAGTCCCCTAAGGACTCATGAATGTAGTCTTAGCCTAGTCCTCAGATGCGATATAGATTAGGTTATAGCCACTATAACCATCTAAAAAGTTGTAGTAACAATGCCCTATAATAGTTTATAACACTTGGTTCACAAATGGCAACAGAAAATGGTCCTTGTATGTTGCCATGTTTAATGGCCAAAAGTCTATATAGACTCTCCATTTTCTTTCTTTCTTTGGAACAATGACAAGTGAACTAATCCTCTTGCTATCTGCAATTGGGTAGATGAACCTAGCTTTAAGGAGTTGTTTAATATTTTCATTAATAATCTACTTAAGTTTTAGGTTCAATCATTATTATAATTGCCTCTTTAGCTTGATGGAGGAGTCTATGTAGATTCGGTACTGACATATCCGAGGATCTATCCCTATAAGCTCATGATATGACCAAGAAAAGACTATTAGTCATTTGTTCACAGCTTTAAAAAATTCCTACTTTTGTTAAAAAGTAAGTGGCATTGATTATCACCAACTTATCATTTTTGAGAAATGCATATTCCATGTTTGTCGGTAGAGCCTTTAACTCAAGGGGCTCTTACTTAAAATTGTCAAGGACCTCTAACTCTCCCCAATCCATGTCAATTTGTTCATTGAAGAGTTGGTGATGGAACTACTCTAGTTTGTCCATGCTTTCCACATAAGTGCTAGTAAGGCTCTCAGTTGGTTCCATTCAAATGATTGATTCAGTCTACTCATCAGTTATTAGCCATTGGATACTGTTGGCACATTTTGGCCATTTCATGGAACAGATTGGTAGTAGAGACACTGGAAAAAGGCAATTTGTCAAGGGTCTCTGTATATACTCTGCATTTAGAACAAAAACAAATCAGACAATGTTGATGCTAAGCGCTGTCTAAGTTTTGGATGCTAAGAGCGTCATGTTAGAGGAAGAAGAAGAGAGGTAGAGAGGCAGCATACTGGACAACCTGGGAGAAGAAATAATCAAAATTATGAGCCTAGTTTCATTGTGCATGCTGTTGGTGGCCTATTGGTTCACCATGCTGCCGTAGTGGACCACAAGGGTTCTACTTGTGGCCATGCCCCTCTTCGATGTTGCCTTCGTTCTGTTTCTTGGTGGTCCTTTGCACATGCTCATTGAGCTTGCAATCTCCCGTGATGAGGAAATCCGTGCCCTCATCTGTGAAGCTCGTCCAATGCTTCCATGTGGTCATCCTGGTCTAGCCTCAAGCACTCAATTGGTTTATTTAGTAGTGACATAAGTGCGCCTTCTGACGAACGAAGGGATCCAGTGCCCTTATAAACATACTGCTGGTGATGAGCCGAAGGAAGCAATTGACAACCCTAAAACCATATTAGTATGCTGCATTAACCAAATACGATGAGGGCTACGACGAGACCGCTTCACCCTACATTACCCTGCTTTTGGCTCCTCCAATTCCTTCTTGACTGTGCACCCAAGTTCTTCATTCATGATAGTCAGATGGGAGAATTCCCACTACCACTGTCAGGCCAGCTGGGCCGTGAGCATAGTTTGTTAGTTTGATTAGGCTTTTTTCTTTTAGTGTCATCATCATCATTCTTCTTCTCAGCCTCCATCTGTAGCAGTAGATGCATCATCATCATCTACAAATGTTGGAGTGATGTAGAGACACCTTTGGAGGAACACAATAGGAAGCTGATAACGTTGGAAATCTTCAATTTTCATACGAGGAACCCGAGCAACTCTGATGATGACTCGAATGAAGAATCCATGGCGGACATGATGTATTCCATGAGAAGGTATTTGCCAGACATTACAGGGATGCCATTTCTAGTTTCCTGTGCAGAAGATGCGCAGGTAAATCTTGTGTAGCAGTAGGAAAATTGCAGGCATTTCGTCTTGAAATTAATGGATTCCAGACAGGGAAAACTCCGCCACCATGCTTGCATTCACTGATTTTGTCTAGTAGAGGAGGTATACTGACATTCCCGTAGGAGTGGCCACAGTGTTTAGAGAGGCTCCAGAATTTAGCATTGCACCGCATTGGGTTACCAGGCTCCATAGTGCTGCTGAGTTTCCAGAGACTCAGACATTTGGCTTTGGACTGCATTTTTGATATCACAGCTGAGATTTCCAAACTTCTAGAGCTGACGCATCTGTACTTAAATTTGCCTGAGGAGGTTGTTTTGTTGAAAAAGTACGGTAGAGGTGGCGCATTTCCTAAGCTCCGCTCTTTGAGCCTTGACTTCTGCCGTTAATTGTAGAAATTGCCAAGTTTGGAGCATGGAGCCATGCTAGATGGAACAACCAGCAGAATCAGTGCAACTAAACAGAATGAGCAATGGAATCAATAACATCAAAGATGGAGGAGGCGCAATGTGGCAGGGCCTTGTTTTGCGGTGGTAGTTGTCTGTTAAATCCACCATCTTCTTGTTTGGACACCTCACTCAATTGCTTCAATTTTACCTCCTTCCTTGCAGTTACCCAGAATATATAGCAGGTATGCATGATTTAATCTTGAAAGCAAATCCATCTCTCTGTAAAAGTCCTTGGAATCTTGCTTCATGTTTCCTGCAACAACTACATGCTTCACTGCAACCACGTCATCTTCTTAGACATGAACAACTATACACGTTTAATGCCTAAGTTTACCGAGGTATATGTGAAAGTGTTGTCTATTTGGAAGACCAAATGTTGGAAAGTTCTGTAACATCGCTAAGTGACAGCATTTCTAACCCACGACAGATGGAATTTCATGGTGGAGCCCATCAACAAGACCTGGGAATTATGTGCTGCAGCGGACAAGGAGACGAGTGGTTGACAGAGTTGGGATGCATCCTTGTGTTGTGTTTTCTTGCTTTTTTTTTCTAAATCATAAAATGATATTAATATCAAGTTAATTCTTGTAACTTTATTTTTTAAATAAATAAATAAATATATATATATATAATGATTTAAAAAAAGGGAAAATTTATGAAATATATATACCATGGTGGTTGTAATTACCAAACACTTGTTAACTACAGCCTTTTCATCTCTATGGTTGCCACTTGGCAACTGAATGAGCCACTTGGCAACTAAATGGAACACTTGTCAACTGTAGCTTTTTTTTATCTCTATGGTGGTTATAACCACCCAAAATGTTTGTAACTTACCTAACTACCTATGAGACCCTATAAAAGGGCTTCAAGGGTAGGAAGGAAAAGGGGGGGGGGGGCGGGAAAGGGGTCTCACACTCAAGGTCTCACTTTGGATCACACACTTTGGGGTCTCACTTTGGGTCTTGGGGGGGGATTTGTAAAGAAGACATTGTGAAAGATTGTTTGTAAGATGACTTGCTAAAGATAACATTTCAACCTCTTTGTCATAGTCATGTGAGTTATGTTTATTTTTTATTTTGTTTAAATTTTTTAGCTAGTGGTTTAGATAGTATCATGCTTGGCAAGTAATTTTGGGATTTTTAGATTGCTCTTATTGTTCTTGTTGCATGATAGAAAATTTTTCCATAGAAGAGTTTGCATTTGAAAGCCTTAAGAGCATTTTAGTAGTGAATTTTATTATTGTGCAATGTATAAGAATTGCTATTGAGATTGTTGTAAGAGAGCCTGTACATGTAGTCAAGCCGTTGAATGATTCAATAGTCAAGAGGGTTTAGAAAATCTTTGGTATTTTGATAGGACCAGAATAACTTCTTTTATCTTTAAAGTGAATCTCTATGGTTTCAATTAGAAATTGTCAAGTCTTTTGAAGGTTGTGTTGAATGTAATTGTTGACATCCATTATCTAGCCAAAATAGAGTCTGGTACGTGATAGTTTACGCAGCAATTTTTTGGGTAGCATAGTAGGATTGTCTTGAAGAAATTGCTTATTTGAGCCTTGGAAGTTTGAACAATTCGTAGTTATTGAATTTGGGATAGCTTTATTGCGAAGTGTTTACTCGTATCATTTTACCTTGTTTAAACATTTGAGATCTTTACACAAATCTGCTTTCTTTTTCTCTTCTTTCTATTTCCATTGAATCTCGCTCTATTTCTAGTTTTCTTGTGGAACTATCTCTTTCTCTGGGGAAAATTAGAAGTAGATTCGCAGAGTTGTGCTCAAATGTTTTTGCAAAACTTTATTTGTTACAAGTAGGTATTATAAGGACCGCATAGACTAGGCAATTGAACAAAATAGGAACTCTCAACAACTCACAGTACTTGGCAAAGTTGGCTGAATCTCTTTAAGATAAGTCATTTGTAGTTTACACACAACGCAATCGTTTCATTTTTCACAACCGCACACCGCAACAGCACACACACATACTCACATTAACTACTGAGTCTATTTGAAGGTATTTAGGCCTTGGTGTTGCCAGAGACTAGCAAGCACCTAAATCCTGTTTGAGGACACTCATTGGCGGTCACGTCCTAAATGGTCGCCAACAGATACCTTCTAGTTTTATAGCTACTACACACAAGCCCCTTTGGATCATAGTTATTTTTGCACATTAGTTTTATGTGTGAAGTGATGTGTCTTTAATGGTCCACAATTGATGAGACGCGATTTGCATGAGCCGTGATATTATGTATGTGATATCGCGTCATCCCCTGTGATATCGCGTATGTGATATTCNGCTGCTCATCGCGATTAGATTCTCTCACCCTCAACTCCTAGAATGCGGAATGAGTACGACTTGATTATGAGCATCTAAGGATGTGCACGGCTAGTCAAGGAACAGATACTCGTTACACTTAGGCTAGTTAAGTGCCTTAGTACGACCACTTTGAGCACGTGCGTTATGCGTGGTGATCCCAGTAACAATTAGTGTTTGGTAGCCGCGATTACATAGTTCAGGGTGTGTACGGTAAGTGGGAACAAATGTTGACACTAGTTAATTTAGACTTAGTCATTAGTTAGAGTTAGTTAGTTTCTCAACCCTTCTCTCATAACATAGAAGACATAAAAACATAAAAGACCATAAAAATCATATACCTCAGACTTGCTTAACCATACACCGTGACACATACAAGTAAGTATGGGAAGACAACGAATGATTAACCCCAAGTGTTCCATGGGGCGTGTACGCATTTAGTCTATGGAGTTCAACCAGATCACATGTGCTACGCTCGTTTTGTATGGTTGAGTGTATGGGTACCTCGCCACTCATCATTGGTGCCGTTGCCGAGGACTAAGTGTTTGTGCACTGAATAGAACATAAAGGATATCACTCACATCGTTGGGAGCCTAAACGAACCTTCAGGTTAATTAATTAACAAGAATTATATAATAGTGAAATAGCACATCAATAAAAATGCCTTCTTCTCATAAGAGCAACTCACCACCTAAGGACCATACA
>MNCI01007017.1:0-61041 GCA_015680685.1 Gnetum montanum | reverse complement strand
TCTCTCCATCCTTCTCTCCATTGTTCACCTCGTTGTCAGTTGTATCACTAGTGTATATTTTGGTAGATACGTTGTTTTCTTTTTAGTAAATTCTTATGGTTAAGACTTTAACTCTTGTTCCAAAGGACATTCCCAGAGCCTACAGACTCTTTGAATGTGGGTTTGTTAGGGCATTAAGGGCATGAGCCTATTTTTGGGAGGACCCACTGACATTCCTTTTTGCTGCACCAGTTAAATTCTTTCCCTTAACATTTTGCAATTAATTTTCTTTTATTCATTTCCATCTTGACATCGACTTAATCAATGTTTTAGTTGTTCCTTTTTATCTATCTTTCTTACTCCTTCCTTTCTCCATTCTAATGCTACTGGAGGTTCGTGATTAGTCATGGGGGTACAGGGCCTGATTTTTTCGATTTTCTCCTAGCCCTGAATTTTTGCTATTTTCTCCTAACCCCTACATCTTTGGTAGTCATCATTAATATATCTCCCAATCCATATCAGCCATACCACAACTCAGCCAATGGACTTACACCAAAGCAAGGTATCAATTACATGAGGATTCATTTACCCTTGCTAATATAAGATTGTGTTGTGTGTGTAGATGGCAACCATGCGATAACGGACTAGATTTGGAGGGAATACTTGGAATGGAGAAGTGCTGGAAGTAGTTATGCAAGGAGTAAGATCAATGATGTGCTTACAGATGGACAACGAAGGCGTAATCTTGGCGTTGGTAGCAGCAGCACTTCTTTCTCTCTCTCTCTTTCTCAGCTGCCAACTAAGGCTTGATGTCATTGTAATAAGGTGTTCATCCTTGTTGTCATGAACACCAGTTTTGTCAAGTCTTGTAATGATGATCTATTCACATGTCATCCCATTAGTTCCATTCCCCTCAATAATTCCATACCTTTTTGATATTATTGTAAGGAACTTGAGGATGAGTTTTCATTCAGTCATGGGGGTATGATGAGACGCGATTTGCATGAGCCATGATATCGCGTTGTCCCCTACGATATCGCATACGTGATATCGCGGTTTGCTGCCATATCTATAAATAAGAGGCAACTCTCCCTTGTTTTCCCATCCTAGGCTAGAAGTAGGGAAACTCTGGCAGATTGATCACTCCAGAGATAAAATATTTTCCATGTGCCCGCATTAGGAGTCCCCAAGTGAACAAATCTTTATTCGAGCAACATTGTACTTGAGCGCAAGTTGCGTACAGCAATAAAGATGAGCTTTGTGGATAAACCTTGCAATGCATGTAATAGGATTTATTACATGTTATTTCCTACCTATTATTTATTACATGTAGTAGCGCGGTATAAGTACGAATTGATTACAAGCATTTACGGATGTGTATGGCTAATCAAGGAATCGGCTGCTCATCACGATTATATTCTCTCACCCTCAACTCCTAGAATGCGGAATGAGTACGACTTGATTACGAGCATCTAAGGATGTGTATGGCTAGTCAAGGAATAGATGCTCATTACGCTTAGGCTAGTTAAGTGCCTTAGTACGACCGCTTCGAGCACGTGCGTTACGCGTGGTGATCCCAGTAATGATTAGCATTTGGTAGCCGCAGTTGCATAGTTCAGGGTGTGTACGGTAAGTGGGAACGGATGCTGACACTAGTTAATTTAGACTTAGTCATTAGTTAGAGTTAGTTAGTTTCTCAACCCTTCTCTCGTAGCATAGAAGACATAAAAACATAAAAGACCATAAAAATCATATACCTCAGACTTGCTTAACCATACACCATGACACATACAAGTAAGTTTGGGAAGACAATGAATGATTAACCCTAAGTGTTCCATGAGGCGTGTAGGCATTTAGTCTACGGAGTTTGATTGGATCGCGCGTGCTACGCTCATTTCGTATGGTTGAGTGTAGGGGTACCTCGCCACTCATCAACAATCTTTGCATGCAATGACACCCTATGTCATTGTATGTGATGCATGAAACTCTCTCCTTCTCCATTTTTTCAAACTTATTTTCCTTGGAAATCTCCATGGAAAGGTGTCAAATCCTTAATCTAGCATTAATTATGCTCAACCATGCCCTTCCCATGATGATAGGAAAGTCCCCCTTGCAATTCTCCACACGGATCACCAAAAATAGGCTAGATATGACCATCCATAGATGATGATCATAATGTCCTCCACTAGTCCCAAAGGGACAATGATGGACTGATTTGCTAGCTCCAATCTAATGTTGCTCTTTTTCAAAAGAGGTAGATTCTATGCCTTGTACATTTCTTGAGAAATTAAGTTAACTCTGAAACCTAAATCCAAAAGAGACTTACATAATTCATTTCTTGCAATCTTTAGGTAGATAAGAGGACTCCCAGGATCAGATATCTTCTTGGAAAGGTGATCGACCTTAATCCAATCTGTGATTGCATGGGTTAACATGATAGTATGGATTTTGGAAGAATTTTGGTTTAAAGGCTATTTGATATGAGTTTCAAAGGTAGAGGTAGCAGGGTTAGTAACCAAAGGTGTTTGAGAGGGCTTCATGGGGTTATTAGTTATGAAGAATGACCTCTTACGAGGCTTGGATTCAGAACCACTTAGATGGGTATCCAACTGTAAGTCCACTACTCTCATAGCATTTCTTTGTTGTGGTTATTTTAGAATTTCACCCTACATAGATGAAGTAGGAGGTAAAGGTATTGATGGTTGTGGTAAAGGAGTGGATGAGTGTTGAGAAGGATAGAAGAGAAAAGGAGACTTTCCCCTTAGAGAAGGTGCTTTATATAATTTTAGAGGGTAGTAGTAGTACGCATATGAAACATGACTAGAGGAGTCACATGGGGATACAAGCTACTAGACATAGTAGCCACAGGGATCTTGTTAGCAATAAGGATACTATTGCCTTGGTGGTGGCATTCCCCATGTTTGTGAATGTTGCCATTGCTAATACTGTTCTTGTGGTTAAGGTGGAGATACACTTGGATAATATGCTTACTAGTGGAATTGTTGCATGTAGTTTCCTTATGGATAAGGTAACCTTTTTGGTGCTTGTCATTTTGTCAATCTAGGATTTAGAGTGTACACCCTAGATTCTTATAGGTGTGACAACACTAGATGACATCCCTTAGGATGTTTGTATTGGTAGATGTCATAACAATTATCATTAGTTTTAGAATATGTAATCTTCTCTACTATTGCAACTTTATCCTTATTTTGTGATATCCCTTTTTAGTCTCCTTTTTCTACCTTTTTTCAAGACCACTGCCCCCTTGGTCTTTTCATTCTTTAGTAATCTTCAGAGCAGTTTTGAACTTCTCATCTGAGGAGTCACACATCTTGTCTACCTTGGCTAATATTTCAATAACAAATTTTTGCATTAGCAAGGTTTTCCTCTACACCAATTCATCACGCGATGCCTCCTCCTCATTATCACAGAACTAGATCTCTCACTTGCAAATGGAGGGATCCCTATTATACTCTTTTGCACTTTCTTGTTTCTTAAGCTCACCTTCTTTTTTGGCCACCTATTCAATTAGCCTTGAGATCTGATGACCCTAAGCTCAAAAAGTATTCCTTGGGCATAGACCCCCAAGAATTTTTCTTATTTCATTCTTGAGCCCATCTATGATATGGTGCATCTGGTCCCTTTAGTAGTATAAATGGCTTGGACATCATTGCAAAAGAGAAAAGTACCTACCTAAGGCTACATCCAAGGACTCATGATTGCCTTTTCTCCACCCTTGGATTTTCCTTCACAAGTTGGACACTCTAGAGTAAGTTTAATACTTATCATTGAATAGCTCCAACATCTTACTCAATTTGTTAATAGATTTTGAATCCAAGGACCAGTACTAGCTTTCAAATTCTTTGATGAGTGTCCTAGGGAATAGTTTCAACTTTTTCCATTCATTTTCAATATTTTGCAAGGCATAGACATCATAAAAAGCTTGCATACGGTTTTGTGAATCTAAGTTATATTCCCCACTCAGATCTAGGAATATTATTCACATCTAGCTGCTTGATTTGACTATCTTTCAACTACCTAGTTGGAATTCAAACTACCTCTGAAATATTCAACATGTTTTTGGTACCCAGTAGAGGCTCATCATAGTCATAACAATCGTAGCGATCCCTATCATGGCCATGATGCCTATGATGACTTCTATTATGCCTCCTGTCTTGATCATGATCCTTCCTTTGTTGTTGTCCTTACCCTTATTCTTGTTCATCTTGGTGGGGTATATAGTCATCCCCATTCCATCATTCATCTCCATCATGATCTCTACTATTCTTTCTCCTCTCTAGACCTTTGCTCCTTTTGTTAAAGTTAGAAGATGAAGATAATGAGGATGATGATTAGGGTGAAGAAGAAGGGGAACCAACACCAAAATGATGCATGCTAGATTCTCTTCTTTAATCTCTACCCCAATAATTGTGTTTATGTTTCTCTTTATGCTTATCATTATCCTTGCCTTTGAATGAATGGCTTTGGTTGTGATCTTTTGAGGTCCCCAAATCATCAAAATCATTCTTTCCCCCTTCCAAGTTGTGCATAGTTGATTACAACCTTTAGGTAAGGGTCTTCCCATCAAAGAAAGGGGGAGATTTTATGTATTGGGACTAGCCTGAAAAGAAGTCCTCACCTTCTTTATGTGGTTGCAAGAATAATGAGGTAGAGAACCTCTTATCTTGTGTAGCCTCATATCATGCTTCTATCTATTGATCCTTCTTCTGTTGGACCTTAGTGGGATGATAATCCCATTATAGGTGGTCTTGGACCTCATACTTTGCATTGAGTCTAGCCATGCCCAATCATATCAAATTGTTTAGTAACATTGCAGGAATAGATTGGTTGGGAGGAAACACAATGTTGCCTTCCATATCCCTCCATTGCAACTGCTCATCTTGATGTAGGATGAAGGTGAAATTTGAAGTGTAAAGATTTAGATGGGTGTAAACAACATGGAATTGTTGAGGCACCTACGTCTTTTGGACTTCTTGTCTTTGATTAGATCCACTGGTGAATGGTGGAGATTCCTCCCTACATGAAGAAGCCATATTAGTGTTTTCTTAATAACAGTGTGCTTTACTCTTAATTTCTAAATGATTTCGCATTGGATGATCTTAACAACATCTTTGTAGGAGTTCACTATCTTTTCTTAGTTAGTGCACTTAGCTAAACTAAGTCCCCTACAATGATGCCAATGATAAGCGATGAGTAGTCCCTATGTCCAACCATACGAATCACAAGTGTGTCCATAGACAAAGATGGTAACTTGGAAAGACATGATCATTATCTTCTTAACTCTCACTTGTGTAGGTTCTCATGTATGGTTAAGTGTGAGCCAAGGCATATGATATTTATTTATATTCTATTTTTGATGAAATAAAACTATAAGAGTTTGACTACACTAATGACATAACATGCCATAAATGCAGTGGGTATGTGCATTTATATAAGCATGACATGTTAGTTAAATAAACTGGATACAAGATTAATAATAAAAATTAGTCTTTAGCAATGATATAAAATGGGAAAAAAATTAGTTATGCTACAAATTTTGAACTAAATAAATGAAGTAGCAATATTATTTTAATTTGTATTTGTTGTACCTTTCAAAAAATCAAAATGCTATTACTTTTCTTTGATATACTCCAAACTTGAAAAGCCTAATATAAAGCTTAGATGAGTGATAACTTGAATTAGTCAAATAAAAATAAATTTTAACAATGTTATAGGAAGTAAAAAAGATAGGGAAGGAGAAATTTAATTTTCTATCATTGTCATTTTTCTCTTAAATTTAACTAATGGAATTATAATGTTTGCAATGTCTCATTTGTTGGTGCAAAGAACCCAAAGTAGCATTGAAATTCAATTGAAAAATTTTTTGTTGTTGATGAGTTTTAATTTATTACATTGACTAGGCCTCATCGACTCGGCCCCGTCGACACAGTCTATCACGTCAATTAGGCCCCATTGACTAGGCCCCGTCAACGAGTCCCCATTGACATAGTCTATTACATCAATGTGGCCCCATTGATGCTATCATGGTCTATAAATGCATGCTCACTAGCCACTTTTATGGCATCAATCTTCAAAGTAGTAGTTGAGCTCTTGCAATTTGTCTATTTGAAAGATAGAGTATTTTTCCCAAGTGCTTGTAGTAGGAGTCATTGAGTGTACGAATCTTTATTCGAGCATTGTTGTACTTGAGCACGACAGTGTTTGCGGAAATAAAGATGAACTTCTTGATAAACCTTACATCATTCTAGATAGCTTAAATGTTTCATTTATGCATTTAATATTTTTAACTATTTATTCAATGCTTTCTCGTAATTAAGCTAATGAAGTAATTAAGTAAGATAAGCTAGATAGATTAAACACATAAGTACGACCACTTCGAGCATAACACATATTTGCTTGGTAATCCCAGTAGTGTAAATACTTTGTATGCCTAGTAGCATAGTGCTTGGTAACCTAGTAGTGGATACATGGGTTCAAGACGTGTGCAAAAAGTGGAACTGGCTACTTATGTTAGGATTGCTTACATACTAGTTAATTACTTAATCCAATTACTTTATCTCTCTTTAAACACCAAAACCATAAAATAAAAAATGATAAAAATAAGATGTCTTAATTACACTTAACCATACCAATGTACATCACAAGTGTAATTGGGAAGACAATGAATGACTTTAAGGCAAGGTTCACTTCCTAGAAGACTAGTGTGCTAGAAACTATAAAGTCCACAGAATTTGAACGGATGACGCATGAATGCTTTGTGATTTGTATGGTTGGGCGTAGGGGCACCTCACTGCTCATCATTAGCACCATTGCTAGGGACTTTGTTTGTTAAACATGCATTATCTAGGATTAGTGAATATTATTAATATCATTGGACAAACTCAAGGTTAACATCACTCTCACACGATAGATAACTTCTAAGCACACTGATAATTTTATTTGTTTTGCAAAATGCCTTCTTCTCACAAGCTTGAAGATGTGAAATCGACAATCCCACAAGAGTGTAAAGTGGTATATACTCATCTAGATGAGTATGTATTGAACTTCATCTTCATCCTACATCAGGATGAACAACTGCGATGGTGTGATATGGAGGGTAACATCATCTTACCCCCTAATTGATATGTACCTGGGATGCTATTTTAAACTCTTAAGAAGTTGGGTATTTTAGATCTTCACGAGGAATACATTTTGAATGGTTATGACACTCAAGACTACAATCCCACTGAAACACAACACAAGTCAGATCGACATCAGGAGAAGTACCATGAGGCTATAAAGGAAAAACATTTCACTAATCCCTTGTTTTGACTAGATCAAGGTGATAATGAGGATCCTCCCTTTGAAGGTTCTCAACCTAAAGATTCTCCATCCTATGTTATTGGTAATGAGGGTGTGACCTTGAACCTATGATCAACTATTCATAAACTAGGTTTAGAAAAAAGTGATAGTTAAGGTAGGGACTCAGGTAAACATCTTATAATAGCATGGGATCTAAGGATGGTGGTCTTAATAAGCAAAAACGTTGTGGTAGTGGTGGTCCACCCTCCTCTCCATACTCTTCATCCAATTCTAAATATTCCTCTTCATCTTTTGGTTCTCATAAAAGCCGTCGTCAAAATAATTGTGATGAAGATGATCAACAAGACAACAATGATTGTCAAGACCATCAAGAACACAAAGATGATAGAAACCATCATCAATGTCATCAACATAATCATGATGATGAACCTCTATTGGTGACTCAAAGCATGCTCAAAATTGGAAAGGCAATGAAGATCCCAACCAAGCATATGAAAGATATTCAGATCAAGCACCTAGACATGAATAATATCCCACGATTTGAGGGTGGATAGAATTCTGATCTATAGAATCATCTATAAGCTTTCCACAATGCTTGTGCCTTATAGAACATTGAAAATAACTAGTAGAAACTCAAGCTTTTCCCTAGGACACTCATTAAGAAAGCTAAGAGTTGGTACCAATCCTTGGAACCGGAATCCATTTGCCAATGGAGTACCATGTTAAAGTTGTTTAATAACAAATACCAAACATACTCCAGAGTGTCTAATTTGAGAAGGAAAATCCAAGGCTAGAAATAGGGAACACATGAACCCTTGGGTGCTGCCATGGGTAGATACTATTCACTCTTACACCAATGCCTTGGCCATGATTATTCTTAGAGGGAACAACTTCATCACATCATAGATGGCTTCAAAGTAGTAACTAGAAGAACTTTTGGGATGTATGCCCAAGGAAGATTGTCTAAACTAAGAGCTCATTAGATCCAAAGACTAATTAAGTAGGTAGCAAAAGAAAAAGGTGAGTTGCAAAAAAGGGAAAGTGCAGAAGAGTATAATAGGGATCCTTCCATCAGTAAAAGGAAGGTCCAATTACGTGATGAGGAGGAGTCACCACTCGATGAAGTGGTGAACAGGAAAACCTTGCCCATCCAAATTTTTTTTAATGATATTTCGGAAAAAGTTGATGAATTATGGGACTCTTTGGATGAAAAATTCCAAATTACTATGAAGATTTCTAAAGAATCCAAAGAGAAAAATAGTAATCATAACCACAAGAGGTGAAAAGAAGCTAAACATGCCTACCAAAGAGGTACGGGAAAAGCTGCTGCCATTAAGGAAGTTGTGGAGACAGATGCCAAAGATGATGCTAGTTGTGACATCTATCAATACAAACACCAAAAGGGGTGTTGCCCTGTGGTATCACACTTACAAGAGTCTAGGTTGTGTGCATTGAATCCTCGACTAGCATGTAGGCAAGCACCTAGATGATTATCTTATCCTTAAGGCAATCCAAGATAGTTCTACTAACAACAACAAGCTTACTACCTAAGTGGAGCTCCACAACAACCACATGAATAATACCAATAGTGGCATCAACCACAATCATATGGAATGCTACCACCAAGGCAACAGTATCCTTACAGGTAGCCAGATCCATATGGGTATTATGTTTAACAACTTGTCTCTCCAAGAAGTTTTGCAAGTCATGCCTCATTTCAGCATTACTATTACCCTCTAGAGTACCACCAAATACATTCATCATCTACTCTAGGAGAAAATACCCATATCCATACCATTTGCTACATCCATCTGCACACATCCCTCCATCCTCAACCTAGTTACCTCTTGCTTTGTCCATGCAAGATGAGATTCTTCTATAGACGCAATAACAAAATGCTACGAGGGTTGTACATTGACAATCGGCTTTCTAGCTGAGTGGTTTGGACAATCAATCCATAAAAGACCCTTCTTCTAACCAAATAGTCCTCTCCAACCCTCACAACCTAGTATAGTTGATCACCCTGCATCTCAAGTACCCTCATTCTTTGCATCAAATACCTTCAAGTACCCTTCAAATTAAAAACCACCTCATATCTACATTGTCATGCTAACTCATGCTATTTTTGATTGGTCAAGGCTGGCAATCTTCCCATAAAAAGATTTGACCTAGGAAGTCCACTCATTTACTTATAGATTGCTAGACATGAACCAAAGCTCTTCTTAATTCTAGTTCCAGTGTCAATCTCATCTCCCATAACATGTACAAGGCCTAGAACCTACCACCTCTTAAGAAGAGCAACATCAGTCTTGAATTGGTAGACTAATCAATCACTGTTCCTTTGGAATTAGTGAAGGACATTGTGACCACAGTAAGTAGGTGGTCCTACCCTAGTTATTTTCTAGTGATCAAGGTTAAAAACTACAAAGGTAACTTCCCCATAATTATAGGAAGGGCTCGGTTAAGCACAGTTGATGCACGTATGGGCATAAGGAACCTTTCCTTGAAAATCTCCAAGAAAAATAAATTTGGAAAGTTAGAAAAAAAGCATATTCCATGCATCATGTATAATGATAATGGGTGCAATTGCATGCAAAAGATTCGGTCCATCAAAAGTACATACATCAAAACATGCAATCAGTGTGCATAAGAAACATATATTCAAAAGTTTCTGTACACAACAACCACAAAACAGGAGGGAACCTGGCGGCTGATAGCTGACTCAGATAGCAAAATATTATGCATGGAACCAACTGAGAGCCTAACATGTGCTTATGTTAAAAGCATGGATGAACTTTAGCAAGTTCATCACCAACTCTCTGATGATGAAAATGATGATACCTATTGGGGAGAGTTGGAAATCCCTGATAAATTCAAGCAGAATCCCCTAGAGTTGAAAACTCTATTGGCCAACATAGAATATGCATTTTTAAATAATGATTACTAGTCATAATCAATGCCAAACTTTCTCCTAAACAAAAAGAAAATTTGTTAAAGGTGGTTAACAAATGACCAACAACCTGTACTTGGTTATATCCTGAGTTGACAGGAATCGATCTACGGATATGCCAACATTGCATTTACACCGACCTGGCCATGAAGCTAAGAAGGCAACTACAAAGGTAGCTAACCCCCATATTGAAGCAGATCATCAAGGAGGAAATAGAGCAACTCCTCAAGGTAGGGTTCATCTATCCTATCATGGATAGTAAGTGGGTTAGCCCACTCATAATTGTACTAAAGAAAGATGGCAAGTGGTAGGTCTACATCAATTTCAGGCAATGGAATATGATAACATTTAAAGATCAATTTCCATTGTCATTTGTGGATCAAGTGTTGGACACCATATATGGGCATTGCTATTATAGCTTCTTGGATGGTTATAATGGCTATAACTAAATCCAAATTGCGCCAAAAGATCAAGCCAACACAACATTCACAAGTCCTTGGGCGACTTTTGCATATTGTAACATGCCATTTGGTCTATGCAATGCCCCTACAACATTTCAATGCTTGGTCCTTGGTATTTTCCAATAGCAAATCAGTAATGATGTGGAAATCTTCATGGATGACATATCCACGTATAAAGCTACTTTTGAGTAAGCCTTGGACCAACTTGGGTAAGTACTAAAGAGGTTTTGAAATAAATTTGTGGCTTAACTGGCAAAAGATTCATCTCATGGTTTAAGAAGGCATTGTACTAGGGCATAGAATCACTTAAGCAATGATTGAGGTAGACCCGGAAAAGATAAGGATCATCCAAGGAATTACATGTCAACCAGAGATAATCAAAGATGTTAGATCATTCCTTGGACACACTAGCTATTACTAGTGATTTAAAGAAAATTTCTCTAAGATCACAAAATCGTTAGTAGAGCTTACAAAGAAAGATGCACCTTTTATCTAAACCGAGGAATGTGAACATGCATTTCAAAAATTAAAGGAGAAACTTGTAGAAACACTAATTCCATGGGTACCAGACTAGTCCAAGCCATTCCACATCATGATGGATGCATCTAACTATGCCCTGGGAGTAGTGCTCACATAGTTGGATGATAAGCAACATCCATACTACATCCACTGCACAAGTCGAAGCATTGTGGGAGCATAATTAAATTACACCACTGCAAGAAAAGAATTAATGGCCATGGAGTATACTCTTGAAAAGTTCAGGCACTATGTGCTTGGCTACAAAGTATTTGTGCACACGGACCACAGTGCAATCTGCTTCCTCATGAATAAGCTAGTGGTGAGCCCTTGTATCATACAATGGCTTGTGAACTTGCAAGAATTCAATCTCATGGTCGATCACAAAGGGACTGAAAATGTGGTTGTTGACCACCTCCCTTGCTTAAGATGGGATAATAAAGAGGAAGAGAGCCCACTCTTTGATTAGTTTCTAGACAAACTCCTCTTTACAGGAGCACTAAATGACCAAACACTCGTAGAAACAACATGGTATAATGGCATTCACAGCTATCTTCTCATTCAAGATATGCCACAAGATCTTGATTTTAGAAAGAAGCAACAATTTCTTCATTGGGCCAAATACTTCATGGAAACTAGTGGACACCTTTACAAGGTATGCACCAATGGCTTGACTCATTGGTGTGTCACTAATAAAGATCAATTGCACATTCTCCAGGATGCTCATGAAGGACCTTGTGGAGGACACTATGTAGGGAGATGCATGGCCATAAAAATCCTAATGGTAGGATACTATTGGCCTATAATCTTTAGGGATGCCCACTTGTTTGTCCAATCATGTGAACATTGTTAATGAGGTGGTGGGATGACAGCTCGAATGGAAGGTCCTCAATAGTGGATTCAACCATTAGAGCCTTTTGACATATGGGGTGTTAACTTCATGGGTCCCATCACACCCATGTCCAATCGAAAGGCGTATATCATCGTAGCAGTTGACTATTACACAAAATGGAGAGAAGCAGCAACCATTACTGATTGTACATCATCCACTATTGCAAGATTTATACAACAAAATGTTGTGAATAGGTTTGGAGTGCCACATACACTAATTTTTGACAATGAAACTCATTTCATAGGTTCCACTTCTAGAAAGTTGATGCAATGCTTGGAGGTTGAACATAAATTAATAACACTCTACCATCCATAAGCCAACGGTCAAGTAGAGGTAACTAACCAAAAGATCACAAAGATCTTAACAAGAACCATAAGCAAATATAGGAGAGATTGGAGCACCAAACTCAAAGATGCCCTATGGGCCTATCACTCAACATGGAAACTCCCTATTGGCTACTCTCCCTATGAATTAGTGTATGGAGAACTTCCAATGCTTCTGATTCAGTCCAAGCTCCGTACACTCTCAACAGCTTGTGATTTGAATCTTGACCTAAGTCTAGTATAGAAAGAAAGATTGATCAACTTGAATGTTCTAGATAAAATCAATTGGTGGCCCTATCTTTGAATGAGATGAACAAGGCATTCAACAAGCAACATCATGACCTCAAAATATGAAAAGTAACATTTCAACCAAGAGATAAGATTCTCTATTGGAGCCCCACACACATACCTTAGAAGAAAAAATTCCAATCATTGTGGGAGGGACCTTATATAATTGATCAAACCTTTTTTTTAGGGCCATGTTAATCTACAAACCTGAAGGCCCAAATAAAAAGCAGTTGGTCAACATCCAGCAAGTGACACATTTCATAGAACCAAGATAAGCTAGTGTAACTACCACCTCAATGGATGGACAACCATGTTTCATTTTTTGGATCTCCTCCTTCCAACTTAGTCATGGAGGAGATGGCCATCTGTGCTAATGATCCATATGATTTTTCAGTTTTTCTACTTTTTTTTTCCACATTTTTGATTTTACAAGTTATTCATTTTACAAATTTTTGATTTTTTAATTTTTTCCCAATTTTGCACCATCATTAGTACTTTACACTTTCTCATATATTTTACTTTGTTTTGTTTTTTTAAAGTGTGACTTTTCATTATTTTTGCTAATAAAAGTACTTTATTGCCACAGGACACAATGCCACTATTGCTATTTACTAATGATGATTTTTGATTAATGTTGTGATTGTTGATGTCTAGTTTCTATTTTTGAATTCTAATGTTTGATGACTATGACATGGTTTATTTTTCATGGAATAGGCAGTGAGTCCACGTCATCCATCCATCCAATAAACTCTATTGTTTTCCTTATTCTGGGAGGTCGCTTCCATTAAAGAAACTTTTAACCAATTGGTGACCTTGGTAGTTTCGAAATTGGGAAAGATTCAAAGGTTTGTAGAGGGTGTGACTTCAAGGGGACTCAATACTCCTTGTACTCTTCTGCTTACTTGAGTTCTTGGGTGTTTTTCATGAACTTCTTATTGTTCCATTCCAACCACTAATAGGAAGTCAAATAAAGTCTTTGCATGGTGTGGTTCCCATCCAAAAAAAAGAGAAAAAAAACAAAAAAAAAAGAGAAAAAAAAACATAATGGGAATTCAAAGCACACCCCTTAGACAAATAAATGGGCTACAAGCATTGGTTATGGGACTAGAAAGAAATGCATCCATGCCTAAAGGTCCCCTCTAACTAAGGCCCTCTCTCTCTCACTTCCTACTCTTTTCTTCTCTTGTTGGAATGATGGTTGTTTTATGGGAGCACTCTCGTGTCTTGGGTGAGTAGAATAGTCTTGGAGTGGTGATGCAAAGTCACTGAAAGATGCTAGTTCTGATTTGGACTAAGGATGGATCTTCTCAAGTCATTTTAAATACATATTTCATAAGGGACTTCTTACGACCTTAATTCAAGATTTCATCCCACCTTCTTAGTCATCCATTTATGTATAACTCATTGCACTAGCGATTTATATGTTATGCTTGATGTCTTAGTTTGATGTACTGGAATTCTTGGATAGATTCTTTTTGGTTAGACCTTAACTTTTCATGACCATTAATCAACTGTGGGGCCCACAGACTCCTTAATTGGGGTTATGCAAGGGCAACAAGGGTAGATGCCTATTATGGGGAGGACCCACTTGCATAGCTCTTAGTGTGATTAGTTAAGTCCCTTACCTTCAACATTGTTATAATCCTATCTTTCGCATATTCCATCGTGCAAATCACTCTATGCTCCTTACACTCTCATTTTCACTCCATTTTACTATTTTTCCTAATTTTCTTAATTTTTGGAACTTGAACACCCTCTTCTCACATTTTCATCATGTTTATGGTTGTTTGGGCTTTTATTTGATCCTAATTTCATTCAAAATCTCTTTATAATTTTCAAGTTTCAACCAAGTCAATGAAAGTCAACATTGGTCAACAACTATGTTGACGAGGCCCCATCGACGTAGTGGATTGCATCAACTGGGCCCCATCAACACAACAAAAAAATAGTATAAATACCACCGAACACTTTAGATTTTTCACATTTGGTCCATAATGCCTAAGGAGTTTTTGCAATTTTCAAAGCCCAAAACCTTTTCGAGCCTATAATTCTCACACTATTTATCCGAATCACCTCATTTTTTGACCCTACAATTACCGAAGGTAAGCTCTTAGTCATGGGGGTAGCAAACCCTAAGGTTTTGATGAAATTTTTTTTGAAATTTTTCCTAACTCCCCCAAAGATGTAAAATGTTATTAAATTGTTAATTTTTGAGAATTTAACCATTCCAAAAACTTCGGTAAACCAAAGATTAAATTAATAATTAAATATTAAATCCATCCAACATAATCACACCTTAGCCAAATATAACCTCCCTATGAGATAAGGTATTCCAATCATTTTGAGTTACATAATAATTACTAATTTGTTGTTATGTGTGATCACAGATGGCACCAAGACCAAAGAGACCACACCAAAAAGGACCATTACAACCATGGGAGAAATGACCCAAGGGAGGAAGGGACCAACAAGAAGATGGCCAACAACAAGCAAAGGAAACCCATGTAGCATGACCCCTTAGAGATGAGGTTGAGGTGGAATCTGTTTGATAGATTCTTGATGAAAAAACTACATTGGAACACTCATAACAAGGTGAGGCACTAGGCCTTTTACCTAAATTGGAAGTCACACTCACACAAGCCTATCTTAACATAATCAGAAACCATGAAATTTAATGCTCAATTCTTCAAGAATTAAACTTTGGGCCATTCCTTGAACGAGCTCTAGAAGATGTTAGAGCTCTTCTATGTGGACAATCATCACCTCCAGTGGGGAGTGGTACTTGAGAGAAACGTATCTCTTTTGGAACAATAGGAGAGTAGGAGCTGCTATGAAAATCAAGGATATTTATTCAAGTATCCTACTTAGTAGAATCCATTGTGTAGGTCCTTGGGTTGCCTAATGTAGAAACATAGTTGGTAGAGCTATCAATGCAAGCTGATCCCAGAGTAAAGAAGAAATGGACTCAGTGGTGTTATGAGTTTGACCACAAGGAGTTTGCTGTGCTCACACTAGCGAAGCAAGTCTATTTTAAGATAGCGGTTTACCATTTAAATTAAATGGTGAGGTCCAGTAAAGTAACAGCCTTCTTCACCTAAGCATGCGTTCCTCTAAGCTAAAAATTTCCAGCAAATCTTCCATGACTAATCTTTCTAGAAATAGAGAAGCTTTTCAAGGAGAATAAATGTGGAAGAAAGACCCTGCCTTTTTCTTGCCTAATTAGAAAATTCTGCAAAAGGGCAGGAATAGTCTGCTACACAAATGATATACTTAGGCATGCTCCTAATGCTTCGTGGGCCAAGATGATGAAGGATAAGATGTCTACCACGATCATAGAAGAGGAGCAGCAATGACCACCTCCACCACCTACTCATGATTACACATTGGAGGCCCACAATGCAATTGAGTGCATGTGGAAAATCCAAGAGCAGCTTTTACAACAATGAGAGTAGCAAATAGGAAATAGTGGTGGAGACCCATCTGTGTAGAAATTGGCCATGATTCATCTCAAAGAAGTGGCTTGTACAATCAACCAAATGAAAGGAGTTGGATCAATTCTATCTACCCAACAAACATAGTTTCCTACGAGGTCAAATTCAAGTGCTCGAGAGGTGATGGTCTCTCTCTTTCTCTTAGCATCATCTATTCCTAGAAATCTCTCGCAATGTTGCTTCCTTTTCAGTGTGCTTGGAGGAGGATGAGGAAACAACCATATTGGTGATGAAGCACCAGAGGTAAGAGATAATTGCATAGATCATTGCTGATTGAGTCACTAAGGCATTAAATGCACCTGTGACACCTAAACCAGATGTTTCTACACTAAGAGATGTGTAGGAGTCTATAGGGACAATCAGCGAGTGAGTGAGTGCAGCCTAATATGAAGAATTACTAGACCAACAAATGGAAACTAAGCAACTGATTCTAGATATATTTGATATTTTGGATACCATCACTGTAACCTAGTCAGAGCTGCTAGAGGCAAAGGATAGGTGCCTCATCTTAGAAAGGTAACTTGAAATGGCTCAAGCACACAATCAAAGCTTGGCCACAAAAGTTGCCAAGTTGCATGCCCAAATTTCCAACCTTGCTTTTATCAACCCTAAATTAACATGAAATGAAGCTTTTCAGTAACTTTAAGAATAGCTAAAGCAAGTTAAGAGAGAAATCATAATGGTGGTCTTCAATTAGTTAATAGCAGAAGCTGAAACTCATGTAGTATGGAAGAACTTGATTCAAACACACAAGGAAAATGAGTTCTTGACTGTAGAAAATCATTGTCTGTGGAACATTGATGTGCAAAAACAACAGCTAGAAGAATTTATCCATCAATAATAATAGTAACTTGCCAAGGAAAATGTTGAATTGAGGAGATTGGCAGCGGAGAATCATAATCTCTTCATGGAGGAGGTCTACATCTTATGCCAAAAATCGACCATTAAGATTGCCACTTAGAAAAATGAGGCTTTGAAATTTGAAAAAGTTAAAAATCATTACAAAGACCAAGTTGGCCTATAGAAGGAGATAAATGAAAAGCATATCCAACTAGTGAAGGAAAAGGTTAATGAGGCCCTCCAACAACTCCAACAAGGCAAAGAAATATGGCAACCCATCATCAATGGGACTGATGCGTACAAAAAGGTGGAAATTTGCATGAAGAAGTTGTAGATTGAAGAGATAACAAAACACATGGAGCTATCCAACCTCCTCTATGCAAACCTAGTAATGCTGACTGTTGAGTGGCGACAGTCTAAAATTAAGAAGCAAGTGGCTAGCTCATACTTATTGTACGAGGTTGAGTTCAAGACTCATAAAGACATCAAGCAAAATTTTGTAGTGGCAAATGCTGAACTCAAGGTTCTCAAGGTGAAATTCACTAATTAAAGATTAATCATAAAGAACCTAGCCAAATAAATGAACAACTACTAGGTGCTGCAAGACACACTTCAAGTGTTTGACATCGAGCATAAGCAATTTGCAGCTTGGTTTGTTAATGTTAAGGAACTATTTTCTATTTTGCCTTATCCTTGGGATGTTCCAACCCCAACCCACATCGACAAAGCTACATGGATCATGAACGATCCTAGGAGGGAAGAAGAGAAAATGAAGGAATTGCTAGATGCTTTTTGCCTTCCACCTAAGGTCACAGTAGTAACAAGACAGTTACAACCACCTTAGCCACCACATGTGCCTGAAGCTGATGAAGGTCCTTCAGAGCCTTAAGAGTCATTACCACCTAGGACTATCTAACCTTCTCCACCAACTTCATGCTATCAAAGAATTTGTTATCCAATTTTGAAGAATCATGTCATGGTGTTCAATTTTATGTCATAAACACCATAATTTTTGTAATGTGTTGGTCCGTACATTGGGCACTCATATCTGTTATGTCTATGTTGTTTTGTTTTGTTATATTGAAAACTAGTCAATAATCCCATAGCTTCCTAATTTTGTAAGGAACTTGAGGATGAGTTTTCATTCAGTCGTGGGGGTATGATGAGTTTTGGTCTATCATGTTGATTGGGCCCTGTCAACTAGGCCCTGTCGACGAGGCCCCATCAATGTGGCCCTATCGACGTAGGGGTCTATCCTAGTCTATAAATATGTGCTCACTAGTTGCATTTAAGACATCAATTTTCAAAGTAGTAGCTAAGCTCTTATAGTTTGTCTATTTGAAAGATAGAATATTTTTCCCGAATGCCTGTAGCAGGAGACATTGAGTGTATGGATCTTCATTTGATCATTATTGTACTTGAGCATGATAGTGTGTGCAACAAGAAAGATGAACTTCTAGATAAACCTTGTAGCATTCTAGATAGCTTAAATGTTTCATTTATGCATTTAATGTTTTGAATTATTTATTTAATTCTTTCCTGTAATTAAGCTAATGAAGTAATTAAGCAAGATAAGCTAGATAGATTAAACACATAAGTACGATCAGTTTGAGCGTAACACCTATTCGCTTAGTAATCCCAACAGCATTATTGCTTTGTATGCCTAGTAGCATAGTGCTTGGTAATCTAGTAGTGGATACGTGGGTTTAGGACATGTGTAGAAAGTGGGACCGGCTGCTTATGTTAGGACTGCTTAGATACTAGTTAATTAGTTAATCCAATTACTTGATCTCTCTTTAAACATCAAAACCATGAAATACAAAATGATAAAAATTAGATGCCTCAATTACACTTAACCATACCAGTGTACATCACAAGTGTAATTAGGAAGACAATGAATGACCTTAAGGCAAGGTTCACTTCCTAGAAGACTAGGGCATCAAAAACTATAAAGTCCACATAATTCGACTGGATCACATGTGAATGCTTTGTGATTCGTATGGTTAGGCATAGGGGTACCTCACTACTCAGTAATAGTAAATGCAATAAAAAAAAACCAATGATCCAAACTTTTCTTCTTCGCACAAACCCTATTACAAATATTATTAATAGCTAGCCCCTCTATATATAATCAAGTTTTAACTATAACTCTTCCATGCAAACATTTATTAAAGAAAGTGTAGTGTCTTGGGATTGAAATAGCCTTCCACCATTGGAATTTAATAGGATCAAGACCTCATTTTAACTAATTTGATAAGCTTTTCTTAAAAGAAAAGTATTGGAACTGTACCACATTATTAAACCATAATTAATTATGGCATGCTCTTAAAACCAAGGTCAAAGAGACTTAAATCCTTGTGACCAAGAAAAGTGTGGTTTTGACATTGCGTCACCTAAGTTTGAGCATCAAACTCTTCAAAAATAGTATGACAAGACATATTTTTAACTCTCGAAGGCCTCCAAGAACCATTCTAGCTCATAATCCAACATATGAGTATTAGTTTCGACAACCGTAAAAAATTTGGTAAGGAATGTTTTTCTAAGTTCCATAGGTGACGCTGATGTTGACCGCCATCTTTGTGGCATCATCTCCAAAACTACTTCTTGGCCTCAATGTCAACTTTTCAAGGCCCCAAGTAACTCATCTACAATAGTCTTAGCATGGTAGATATCATTTTTTTTATTAGATGATGAGGGTAGCCTAATTGTGAAAAACTACTTTTATAGTTCCGATATCTTTGTGATCTAAATGATTTTTGGTATGATCTTAGGCTTGTTGAAAGATCATTCTACAATCTATAAGATTATAAAATTTTAGATTAATTGGAGTTTATTTGATGATTTAAATCTTACTCAAGAAATCAATCTTGAATAAAATTGTTCAGTATCCAAAATACAAATTGTTGGTTTGCAATATGAATATCTTTGTGATCCAAGAGAGTTATAGAGTGAGTGAATACTTAATATAAAGCTCTTTTAATATTTTACCTACTAGAAAAATTAAGAATTTATTTGAGTTGATTTTCTAGTTGAAATTTCTTAACCAAAAGTGGTCCCGAATGTGATTTTTTAACTTTCTTCTGTTGAAACTCTTGAATCAGCATAGAGGATATGATGAAGATTGCTTGGCGTAATTAGATGAGGATATAGAATATATATCTACAAGAGTGAATAAAAATATGATTAAATGAGATATGAAACAAATTGAAATGAAAAATTAAAGCTTAGGAATTTAAAGCGACAACTTATGAAAGGAAATTCATAATAATCATTTATTTCCTTCAAAACTATCATCTACATCAATGTATGACGATTAAATTTATGTAAAAATGTTGGAGCCATACTTGGGATTAATCAGAAGTCATTCCCTAATGATAAAAATATGAAAGAATGAAAAAAGAGGATGAATTGGAGCAAAAAACAAGTACATTTGTCCATCAATTTATTTTAATAAAATAAAACTCAATTTGTCTTTTTCCTTGACGGGATGACAAAGTGCAAATTTAACTTTTTTATTCTCTTGTTTACCTTGTACATGTTATCTAATAATTTGTTCATCTCTATATGCATTTTACTTACCATAACATTTTCTCCACAAATATGAATTGCATGCCCATCACAGGTGAGATGACATCCTACAATGGTCGATACACCTAATCAAATCTAAGCTACACTCATCATAGTGCACTTTCCTAGCTCAACCCAACAACTCATTCTTAGAAAATATGTAGATGATACATTCCTTTTGCTTAACTAAAATGGAACTTCTATATGAAATGTTATTTCTCTTCTTGAAAGTTATTGTGGTGCTTCAGGAAGCTAGATGAATTAGAATAAAAGTATAGGTATTTTACCTTGAAATCTTACTAAAGATAGATTATTACAAGCCTCTTGAAAATGGATTGGTTCAACTGATCCTTTCAAAATTTTGGACATCCTTGATGAATCATGGATTGGATACATCGACTAGGCCCTGTCAATGCACNTTCCTAGCTCAACCCAACAACTCATTCTTAGAAAATATGTAGATGATACATTCCTTTTGCTTAACTAAAATGGAACTTCTATATGAAATGTTATTTCTCTTCTTGAAAGTTATTGTGGTGCTTCAGGAAGCTAGATGAATTAGAATAAAAGTATAGGTATTTTACCTTGAAATCTTACTAAAGATAGATTATTACAAGCCTCTTGAAAATGGATTGGTTCAACCGATCCTTTCAAAATTTTGGACATCCTTGATGAATCATGGATTGGATACATTGACTAGGCCCTGTTAATGCATGATTTGATATGTTGCTATGGCCCCGTCAATGTAATGTCTGTTCTTGCCTATAAATATATGCTTACCCACTGTGTTTATGGCATATATTATAATAGTTGTAGTAGAGCTCTTATAATTTTATCATTTGGAAGTTAGAATATTTTTCCAAGTGGTCGTAGTAGGAGCACTATTACACTTGAGCACAATAGTATGTGCATAATAAAGACAAGCTTTTGATAAACCTTGTAGCACTTTGAAATACATTAATTAATTAATTATATATGAATTTAATGTTTTATGCAATTTTCCTTAATGCCTTAAGTAGTTAAATAATTAATTAGGCTAAATTAAGCTAGACTAAACTAGATTAAGTAATGATTAATTAAGCACATAAGTACAACCACTTCGAGCATACACTTGGCGCTTAGTAATCCTAATAACGCTTAATGTTTGGTAACCCACTTGTGCTAAACATGTTCAGAATGTGTATGGCAAGTGGGAACAGATGCTTATGTTAGAATTAGTTAGGTGTAGTTTGTTAGATTAAACTAGCAATTAAATTACTTCATTCCTTTCTTCCTTTATTTTAAGCACCCAAAACATAAAACATAAAAATAATAAAAATTATATGCCTCAATTACACTTAACCATACCTTTGCATATCACAAGTGTAATTGGGAAGACAACAAATGACTATTATGACAAGTTCACTTACTAAAGGCTAGTGTATTGGAAGATATAAAATCCATAGAATTCAACCAGATTGTGCGTGAACACTTAGTGATTCGTATGGTTGAGCATAGGGGTATTTGCCACTCATCATTGGGACTATTGTTAGGGATTCTTTTTGTTTGAAACGTGTGCTATCTAGGCATAGTAAAAATCATTAACATCATTGGATGAACCTTAAGGTCAAAAATTATTCTAAAATAAATATAATAATTTAAGTAGACTAATGACTTATTCTAATTACAAAATGTCTTCTTCTCACAAAAACGATGATACTAAACCACCAGTGCCTCAAGAATGCAAGGGTGGTATATACTCATCTAAATAAGTATGTACCTAACTTCACCTTCATCTTACATCAAGATGAACAACTGTGGTGGCAAGATATGGAGGACAACATTGTAATGCCTCCCAATAAATCTTTGCCCGGGATGCTACTCCAAATCCTTAAGAGGATAGGCATCCAAGATCTTCAAGAAGAGTACGTTGTGCATGACCATGACTACCAAGGCTACCATCCCACTAAAACACAACATAGGAGAGATCAACACCAAGAGAAGCACCATGAGGCTTTGAAGGGAAAATAGTTCACCAATCCCTTGTTCCTACTCAACCAAAATGAAAATGAGGATCCTCCCTCTGGGTATTCTCAACATGAAGATTCTCCACCCCTTGATATTGGTGATGGGGGCTTGAACGTGAAGCTGTAGTCCACTATTAATAATATTGGTTCTAGCAAAAGTGGTTGTCAAAGTAGGGGCTCAAGCAAGCATCAAGATCATAAGAAAATTGACAAATGTGGCTATGAAAAGCATAGAGGAGGTGGTAGATACCACGATGATGGTAGTTCTCCTCCCTCTTTGTCCTCTTCATCTTTATCTTCTTCTTCTTCTTCTTCTAGTTCTAACAGATGTTGTACAAAGAACAACTATGATTACCATGAACAAAGAGGTAGTAGAGGACATCATAGGCACCATCCAAATAATGATGATGATGAGCCTTTGATGGCAACTCAAAGTATGTTACATATCATAGAGGAAGTAGAAATTCCAACCAGGCATGTCAAAGATAGTCAGATCAAGTGACTTGACATGAACAATATCCCCATATTTAAGGGAGGATATTACTCTAATATGCAAACACATCTTTAAGCCTTTCATGATGTCTATGCCTTACAGAATATTGAAAATGATTTGCAAAAATTAAAGCTATTTCCTAGGATACTCATCAAGGAAGCCAAAAGCTAGTATTGGTCCTTGGAGCCGGAGTCCATCCATAGGTGGAGTACAATGTTAGAGCTATTCAATGATAAATACGAGACGTATTCCCAAGTGTCTAATCTAAGAAGGTAGATCCAAGGATGGAAGTAAAGAACACATGAACCCTTAGAAGTTTCCATGGATAGATACTATTTTCTCAGACATAGATGTCTTATCCATGGTTATTCTTAGTAGGAACAACTTCACCACATCATAGATGGACTCAAATAAAAAATGAAAAGAACTCTTGGGGTTTATGCCCAAGGAAGACTACCAAAACTTAGAGTCTATTAGATCCAAAGGCTAATAGAGTAGGTAGCAAAAGAAGAAGAAGAGCTAAGAAAGCAAGAAAGTACTAAGGAATATAACAAGAATCCTTCCATTAGAAAAAAGGAAGGTTCAATTTTGTGACAATGAGGAGGAGTCATCACTTGATGAGGTAGTGCAACGAAAAACCTTGTCAATACAAAAATTTGTTTTCAATATATCGACCAAGTATGATACATTATGGCACACTTTGGATGAAAAATTCCAAACTACTCTAAAAATCGCAGAAGAATCAAGAGAGTAGAGTAGTGATCATGACCGTAGGAGGCAAAAAGAAGCTGATCGTGCCTACCAAAGAGGTAAGGGTAAGGCTACAATAGTAGAAGAAGTTGTGAAGTTAGAATTATATGATGATGGTGGATGTGAGATCTATCAATATGAACATCTTAAAGGATGTTGCCCTGTCATGTCACACTTGTAGGAGTCTAGGGTGTATGCAGTAAATCCTAGATTGGTAAGAAGGCAAGCTTCCATAAGATTGCCTTATCCTTAAGGCAATCCAAGGCATTTTCACCAGAAACCACAAGATTATTATCCAAGTGGAGCTCCACCACAACCATATGAGAAATACCAGTAGTGGCAACACCCACAATCATAGGGGATGCCACCACCAAGGTAGTAGTACTCTTACAAGTGGCCAAATCCATAAGGGTACTATGTTTGGCAGCCAATGTCTTCACATAACTCTTTTAGTCATGCTTCTTTTCAACATCACTACTACCTTCTAGGGTATTAAAGAACTCATTCTCTATCTACTAGAGGGGAAACCCCATATCTCTATCATCCTCCTTATCCTTCAGCACATGCTCCTCCACCCGCAACCTAATTACTACCTACTCGATCCATGCATGGTGAGCTTCCAACTGAATTGCAACAATGTAATGCTACCAGGGTTGTTAACTTACATTCGGCTCCTCAACTAAGTGGTTCGAAACCAAGATCTTGTAAAAGATCATTCTTCCAAACTAATAGCACTACTACACCCTCACCTACTTATGTCACTAGTCACCATGTATCTCTTTCATTATTTGCATCCATTCCTTTCAGGAGCCCTTCAAACCAAATGCCTCTTAAGATCTACATGGTTATGTTAACCCATGTTGTATTTAATTAGATCAAGGCTAGCAACCTTCCTAGGAAAAGAGTTAATCCTAGAAGCCCTCTCATCTATTTGCAAATTTTTGAGAATGAGCCATGCAAAGCTCTTCTTGACTTAGGTTCTAGAGTTAATCTAATTTCTCATGAAATGTACAATGCCTAGAACCTGCCTCCTCTCAAGAAGAGTAACATCTACTTAGAACTGGCAAACTAGTCCATCACTATTCCATTGGAACTATTAGAAGATGTTATGAACACTATCTATGGGTGGTCTTATCTTGCCAATTTCTTGATAATTAAAGTTGACAATTGCAATGGGGACTTCCCAATCATTATAGGAAGGGCTTGGTTGAGCACTATTGATGCAAAAATGGGCATAAGAGGGCTTTCCCTAGAAATTTTCAAGGAAAATGAATTTGGAAAGATCAAGAAGAAGAGAGTTCCAAGCATTGCATATAGCAATGCAGGGTGCAATTGCATGTAGAAACTCTGGTCCATGAAAAGAGCATCCATTTTTGCATGCAAGAAGTTTGCAAATGAGGTAGATATTCAAAGGTGCTTGTACGCAATAGCCACAAAATAGGAGGACACCCAATGTTTGATAGTTGATCTTGAAAGCAACACACTTTGCATGGAACTTACTGAGAGTCTGACTTGTGCTTATATTGAAAGCATGGATGAACTAGAGAAAGTTCATCATCAACTCTCTGATGATGCCAATGATGATACCAATTAGAGAGAGTTGGAAATCCCTAAAAATTTTAAACAAGAGCCCATAAAGTTGACAACTCTACCTACCATCATGAAGTATACATTTTTCAAAGATGACAAGTTGACAATCATTAGTATCAATGTTGATTCTTAAAAAAGTAGAGGTTGTTGAGGGTGGTCAATGATGGGATGCGATATTGCGCCATCCCCTGGGATATCGTGTACGTGATATCGCAGTCCACCACCATATCTATAAATAAGAGGTGGAACTCCCCTTATTCCTCATCCTGGCTAGAAGTAGGGAAACTCTGGCAGTTTGATCACTCCAGAGATAGAATATTTTCCATGTGCCTGCAGTAGGAGTCCCAAAGTGAACGGATCTTTATTCGAGCAACATTATACCTGAACACAAGTTGTGTACGGCAATAAAGATGAGCTTTCTAGATAAACCTTGCAGTGCATGGAATAGGATTTTATTTATTGTTTTCTCTCTCACCCTTAAACTCCTAGAATCTGGTATGAGTATGACTTGATTATGAGCATCTAAGGATGTGCACGGTTAGTCAAGGAATAGGCTGCTCATCGCACGCGGTATGAGTACGACTTGATTACGAGCATCTAGTGTGACTACTTGGTAACCCATTGGGATATCCAGGATCTATGCTTGGTAATCCCAGTGGTAGTCCCAGATGTATACGGTTAGTTAAGGAATCAACCACTCATCGCACTTAGGCTAGATAGCTTCCTCAACCCTTTCCTCCTAATTAGGTGCCTCAGTACGACCACTTCAAGCACGTGCATTACACATGGTGATCCCAGTGATGATTAGTGTTTGGTAGCCATGGTTTCATCGGTTCAGGGTGTGTACGATAAGTGGGAATGGATGCTGACGCTAGGTAGTTTAGACTTAGTCATTAGTTAGAGTTAGTTAGTTTCTCAACCCTTCACCTCGATAGCATAGGAGAAAAACATAAAAACTATAAAAATCATATACCTCAGACTTACTTAACCATACACCATGAAAACTACAAGTAATTCTGGGAAGACAACGAATAATTAACCCTAAGTGTTCCATGGGGCGTGTAGGCACTTAGTTTGCGGAGTTCGACCGAATTGCACGTGCTATGCTCATTTTGTATGGTTGAGTGTAGGGGTACCTCACCACTCATCATTGGCACCGTTGCTAGGGACTAAGTGTTTGTGCGCCGAATAGAACATAAAGGATATCATTCACATCGTTGTGAGCCTTAACGAACCTTTGGGTTAATTAATTAATTAAGAATTTATATAATAGTAAAATAGCACACCGATAAAAATGACTTCTTATCATAAATGTAATTCATCACCTAGGACTAATATTAGAGATAGTCGACAACATACAACACATAACCAAAACCAGCCAAGTCCTAAACAATACAAGATAGTTTATACTCATCCTGATGAGTATTTTTCAAACTTTACTTTTATCCTCCATCAAGACGAATAGCTGTGATGGAGAGATCTGCAAGGTAACATCATGTTACCCCCAAATCGATTAGTCCCTAACATGCTCTTCCGTGCCTTCACATAGATTGGCATGCAAGAATTATTTGTTGAATATGTTGCTAAAGACTTTGATATGAGGGATTACCATCCCATAGATGTGCAACGTATGAGGAACTCAAGGTAGGAGAGTCAACATACACTGTTGAAGGGCAAGGTCCGGCACGTCCTTAGTGAAATAGGAAATGAGGAACCCCTCATAATGAGTTTCTTTGCAATGGATGTTCCCCCTCCTAACAATAGTGAGGAGGTAAGGCATCAGAACCTACGCTCAACGATCCATACTACTAGTTCTGATCCTCGTGAATGCCAACTGTTCACAGCAGGAACAACAACTCACGCTAAGGACGGGCACTTAGATCATTATAACGATCGGGGCCGAAGCAACCGAAGAGAAGGTAAGAAACATCACCATGGTGATGGCTCTCCTTCTTCTTCTCCTTCATCTCACCACTCACCCTCTCCTTCCACATCTAGGCACAGCCATCGTGAACATAATGGTGAGGGTAAAGGTAAGGAAGACAAGAGACCTCGACGGAACAGTCGAGAAAGAGGACAAGGACAAGGACGTAGGGAGAGTAGGGAACCACGTAGACATCATAGGCGTCATGAAAGAGATGATCATGATGAACCCCTACTCACAACCTGAAGTATGCTTAACATAACAGAGGCAATTAGAATTCTCACAAGGCATTTAAAAGATAGTTGGATCAAATGCTTAGACATGAACAACATCCCATGATTTGAAGGGGGATATAACGTAGATTTGCAAAATCATTTATAGGCATTCCACGATGCCTGTGCCTTGCAAAATATAGAAAATGAGTGGCAAAAACTTAAGTTGTTTCCAAGGACACTCATTAAAGAAGTAGAGAGTTGGTATCGGTCCTTAGAATCGAAAACAATCAAGAGGTGGAGTACAATGTTAGAACTCTTCAACGATAAGTATCAGACGTACTCCCGAGTGTCTAATTTACATAAGCAGATCCAAGGCTAGAAGTAAGGTATACATGAACCCTTGGATGCTGCCATGGCCTGCTACTACACACTGTTACATCGTTGCCCGGGCCATGGATATGCTCAGTAGGCTCAACTTCACCACATCGTGGATGGGCTAAGGCATGAAACTAGAAGAACCCTTGGAAATTATGCCCAAGGGAGACTCTCACAACTTAGAGCCCATGAAGTACATAGCTTGTTGGAAGAAGTAGCACAAGAAGAAGGTGAGCTATGAAAAAGGGAAAGTGTAGAAGAATACAACTGTGATCCCTCTCTTCGAAAGAAGGGAGTGAAATTCTGTGATGAGGAGGATGAGTCACCACTCGAAGAGTTGGTGAACTGGAAAACCTTATCGATCCAAAAATTAGCAACCAAGGTATTTGCTAAGGTGGACCAAATATGGGATTTCTTAGACTTGAGAATTGAAATAGTCTTGAAAATCGTAGAAGAGTCTAATGAGGAACGAAGTAGTGACAAAGGTAAGACAAATCGGAGAAATTCAAACCTTGCACATAACAAGGGTAAGGGGAAAATTCCTATCTCTGATGAGGCTGTGGATTTAGACACAGACAATGACGGTGGATGTGAGATATGCCATTATGATCATCCCAAGGGATGTTGTATGATCATCTCACATCTACAGGAGTCTGGAGTGTATGCACTAAATCCAAGACTCAACCAACGGCAAACACCCCAAAGGTTACCTTATCCCCAAGGTAACCCAAGGTAGTTCCACCAACCACTAACGTACTATCCAAGTGGAACTCCACCATAGCCCATTGGGCAAAATCAGTAGTGGAAATACCCACAGTCATGGGGGATACCATCGCCAACACAACAATACCCTTACTGGCAACCCGATCCTTATGGTTATTATGTGCAGCAACCGGTTTCTCTAGGTGACTCTATGAGTCACACAACTTCCCAATGTCACTACCAAGTTTGAGAGTACTTCAGAAGGACTCCTTCTCCTTCAGGAGACATCTCACACTCATCCCATCCTTCAACTCCATCTGCACCTCTTCCACCCATAGTTCCCATACAACCTATTCCAACAATGCAAGGGGAACTCCCTACTCAATCGTAGCAACATAACGTCGCGAGAGCTGTAAATATTCAAGCTATAAATATTCAACCTGGTGCTGGTTTTGGCAACTATACAAAGAGAAGGCCTTTCTTCAAAACTAGAAGCCCAGAAAAACTCTCGCAAAAACAAATGGTTGAGCTGATGTACATGCCTCCAACATTTAACACTTTGGAGCACCCTTCAGTCCAAAAGAACTGTACACATATGGTTATGTAATGCATACCATAACCGACTAGATCAAGGTAGGCCACCTTCCTAGGAAACTAAATGATCTTGGAAGTCCCTTAATCTACCTTCAAGTTGCCAAAAATGAACCACATAGGGCGCTTCTTGACTCAGGTTCTAGAGTCAACTTAATTTCACAAGAGTTGCATCACGCCTGGAACCTGCCCCAACTTAAGAAGAGAAACATCCAACTAGAGCTGGTAGACCAGTCCATCACCATTCCCTTGGGACTGGTGGAGGACATTATTACCATTGTGTGTGGTTAGTCTTACCCAGCTGATTTCCTAGTGATTGAAGTCAACAACAATGAAGGGGGCGTGTAGGCACTTAGTCTGCAGAGTTTGATCGGATCGCGTGTGCTATGCTTGTTTCATATGGTTGAGTGTAGGGGTACCTCGCCACTCATCAATCAACAAATGGCCAACAACCTTTGCTTGGTCATATCCTAAACTCACATGGATTAATCCTAGGATATGCCAACATCGTATCTACATTGATCCAGCCATGAAGCCAAAGAGAGAACCACAGTGACATTTGAACCCCAAATTGAAGTAGATTTTCAAAGAGGAAATTAAATAACTTCTTAAGGTAGGGTTTATCTATCCCATTACAAATAGTGAGTTGGTTACTCCACTCATGATTATGCTAAAGAAAGGTGGCAAGTGGTGGTTCTGCATCAACTTCTAGTTGTTGAATATGACAACATTCAACGATCACTTTTCATTGTTGTTTGTGGATCAAGTATTGGACAAAATTTTTGGGCATTGCTATTATAGCTTCCTAGATGGTTATAATGGCTATAACCAAATCCAAATCACATTAGAGAATCAGGCCAAAACAATATTCATGAGTCTTTGGGGGACTTTTGCGTATCGAAAGATATCATTTAGTTTGTGCAATGCTCCTACAACATTTCAATGCTTGGTCTTGAGCATTTTTTAGCAAAATATTGGTTACAGGGTGGAAGTCTTCATGGATGACTTCTCCACCTATGGTGCCACATTCAAGCAAGCGTTGCACTACCTTGAGCAAGTGCTTAAAAGGTATGTGTAGATGAATCTTCATCTCAATTGGTAGAAGAGCCATCTGATGGTCCAAGAGGACATTACACTAGGGCATAGAATTTCTCAGGTAATGATTGAGGTGGACCTTGAAAAGATAAGGGTCATCCAAGGAATAACTTGTCAACTAGAAACCATTAATGATGTTCAGTCATTCCTTAGACATACTGTCTACTACCAGCATTTCATAGAGAATTTCTCTAGGATTGCAAAACTATTAGTCAAGCTAACAAAGAAATATGCTCCATTCATATGGACAAAGTAATGCAAAAATGCATTCCAGAGCCTCAAGAAAAAACTTGTAGAGACTCCAATTCTACAAGCATTGGACTGGTTTGGACCATTTCATATCATGAAAAAATGCATCAAATTATGCCTTGGGAGCCATGCTTACATAGTTGGATGACAAGAAACATCCATATTACATCCACTATGCAATTTGAAGCATTATGGGTGCACAATTAAATTACACCACAACGGAGAAAGAACTAATGGCGGTGGTGTACACTCTAGAAAAGTTCAAGTACTATGTGCTTAGATACAAAGTATTTGTGCACATTAACCATAGTGCCATTCGCTTACTCATGAAAAAACCAATGATGAGCCCCTATGTCATATGATGGCTAGTGATCTTGCAAGAGTTTGACCTTACAATGGTAGATTGAAAGGGGACTGAGAATGTGGTCACCAACCACTTGTCTTATTTACGATGGGATAACAAAGAGAAGAGCTCACTCTATGATCAATTTCTTGATGAAATTCTCTTTACTAGTGCAATAAATGAACATTTACCCATGGAACCAAAATGGTATGATGACATCCTCACTTATTTTCTCACTCAAGAGATGCCACAAAATATGAACTACAAGAAGAAACAATAGTTTCTTCAATAGAACAAATGCTTCATGGAAATCAATGGACACTTTTACAAGGTGTGCACCAATGGCCTGCTTCATTGGTGTGTACCTGATGTTGATCAATTGTGTGTTCTCTAGGATGCTCATGAGCATTCTTGTGGAGGCCACTATGTTTGGAGATGCATAGCCATTAAGATCCTGATGGTAGGGTATTATTGGCCAACCATCTCTAGGGATGTCCACTATTTATCTACTCTTGTGAATGCTATCAATGAGATGGTGGGATGACCACACAAATGGAGGAACCTCAACAGTGGATTCAACCACTAGAACTCTTTGACATATGGGACATTGACTTCATGGGTCCCATCACACCCATGTTAAATGAAAAGGAATACATAATTGTCACCATTGATTATTGTACAAAATAGGTAGAATCAGCAGCCATCATCAACTGTACATCATCTACTGCTATGCAGTTTGTACAACAAAATGTTGTAAACAGGTTTGTTGTATCATGTGCACTAATTTCTGACAATGAAACCTATTTCATAGGCACCACTTTTCGCAAGCTCATGCAACACTTGAGGCTTAAACATAAATTAGCAACACCCTAACACCCCCAAGCTAATGGTCAAGCAGAGGTTACTAATAAGGAGATTACAAAGATCTTAATGAGAACTATTAGCAAATATAGGAGGGATTGGAGCATATAACTCAACGATTCCCTCTAGGCCTATCACTCAATATGGAAACTTCCTATAGGCTACTCTCCTTATGAGCTAGTGTATGGGGAACTACCAACATGTCCTATCCAATTCGATCTTTGTACACTCTCAACAGCATGTAAATAAGATCTTGACCCAAGTCTAGCACAAAGAGAATGATTGATAAACCTTAATGTGCTAGATGAAAATCAATTAGTGGCCCTATCCTTGAATAAAGTACACAAGGCATTCAACAAGCAACAACATGACGTAAGAATAAGGAAAGTCAAATTTCAACTTGAAGATAAGGTTCTCTATTGGAACCCCACACATGTACCTCAACAAACTAAGGCCTAGACATTATGGGAAGGGCCTTACATCATTCATGAAAATTTTTCTTTTGGGGCGATGCTAATTTACAAACCCAAAAGCCCAAACACAAAGTAGTTGATCAACACACAAGTCAAACCTTTCCATGAACCCAAGCAAGCCAATGGAAGCAATGCCTCAATGGATGGACAACCTCACTCAATCTCCAAGATCTCCTACTTTCAATTGAATCATGGTGGATATGGCCATCCATCTTAACCATTATAATGACTTTGTTTTTCATCATTTTTTTTCACATTTTTTATTTTACACTTCTTATTTTTCCAATTTTTTTACAACATTGTTAGTACGTTTATCTATCTTGAATATTTTACAATTTCTTTTATATTTTTCCTTTATTTTGATGTGAATTTTTCTTGTTTTCAAATAAAATTTCTTGTTGCCAACAAGATACAATGATGTTGTAGCTGGTTACTAATGGTGGTTTGTACCTAATGTTTTTGATTGCTAGTGTTTGGTTTCTATTTTTGAATTTTGATGACTAATAACTAAGATTGGTTTCTTTTTCATGAAACAAGCAGTGAGTCCACATCATCTACCCATCTAAAACCTCTATGGTTTTCTTTGTTTTGGAAATATGATGTCCCTTTTTCATTAATAAAACTTTAACAAACTTGTGACCTTGGTAGTTTCCAAGCTTGGAAAAGATTCAAAGATTTGAAAAAGATGTGGCTTCAATGGAATTCAATACTCTTTGTACCTCTCTACTTGCTTGAGTGCATGTGTGTTTTTATGGATTTCTTGTTATTTCGTGTCAACCAATAATAAGAAGTTGAATAAGTCTTTACATGGTGTGGTTCCCATCCAAAAATTATTTAAAAAATGATGATGGAAATTCAAAGCACATCCCTTAGATAAAATAAATGGGCTACAAGCACTAGTTATGGGACCAGAAAGACATGTTACCCATGCTTGAAGGTCCCGTCTAACTAAGACCCTTTTTCACTTCCTACTTCTTTTTTCCTCTCTAATAAGGAATGGTGGTTGTCCATGGGAGCATTCTTGTGTCTTGAGGGGTTGGATCAATCCTAGAGTGGTAATGCAAAGTTACTAAAAGTGGTTAGTTTTGGTCTGGACTAAAGTTGGACTTTATTGGGTCATTTAACCATCAAACTCACAAGGCACTTCATGTGACCATGATTGGGACATACATTCCATTATCTATAACATCCATCAATGCTCTCCATAGTTTACCTCACTTCTAGTTTTCATGTTTCTATTTCATGTCTTAATTTGATGTGTTGAAATTCCTAAATAGATTTTTCAGGTTTGGTCCTTAACTTTCTGTAACCATTCATTAACTATGGGGCTCACAAACTTCTTAGTTGAGGTTATGCAAGGCCAAAAGGGCATGTGCCACTATGGGAAGGACCCACTTACATATCTCATGGTTTGGTTAGTTAAGCTTCCTACTCTTAGACATTGCCGCAATCAAATCTATTGTGCACTCCATCGTGCATCCAATTGTGTGCTCCTTAAAGGCATTCTTCTTTAACAAATCTCATTTTCAAATCATTTCTCCATTTTTGGAACTTCAACACCCTCTTCTAATATTTCCATCATGTTTTTTGCTTTTCAAGCTTCCATTTGATCCAAATTTTGTTCAAAAACTCCTTGTTTTTCATTACTTTGACAAAGTCAACATTGGTTAATAGCCTCGTCAACTAGGCCCAGTCAATGCAGCTCGCTACGTCGACTAGGCCCCATCAACTAGGCCCAATTGATGCAGTGAAAAAATCCTATAAATACCACTCAAAACTTTGAAATTTATGTCATTTTCTTCAGAATGGGAGGGGAGTTTTTGCAATTTTTTTGAGCCCATAACTTTTGCGTCGTTTATCTAAATCACTTTATTCTTTGAACCTGTAGCTACTGAAGGAAAGCTCTTAGTTGTGTGCGGGCCACAAACCTTAAGGTTTCTAATGAAATTTTTTCAAAATTTTTCTAATTCCTCCAAAGGGTTAATAAATAAAATAATGTTAAACCATTAATTTTTGAGATTTTAACCCTTCCAAAAAACTCTGGTAAACCTAAATTTATTTATTAATATTAAAATAATCAAGCAAGCCATGATCACAAGTTAGCCAAGTGTAACTATCCCAAGAGATAAGGTATTTCCAATGTTTCAAAGTTACACATTAAGTGCTAATCCTTGGTCATGTTGTGATTATAGATGGCACCTAGACCAAAACGCTTGTAGGAAGAAGGACCATCACAACCAAAGGACAAATGACCCAGAACTGGAAGGGGCCATGAAGAATAAACCTAGAAGTAGACAGCATAAACTCATGTAATGGGACCTCTTCAAAAGGATCCTGCAGTAGAATCTTTTCGATAGATTCCTGAAGAAGAGGTTATAACTAAACAATCCTAAAGAGGAGAGGCACTACGGCCCATACCAAGACTTTAGGTCACATTAACATAAGCTTGCCTAGATACGATCAAGCCTTGCAACGCCCAACACTGAATTCTCCAAGAACTAAACTTTGGATCATTCTTGGAACATGCTCCATCAAAAGTTAAGATGCAATTGCAAAGCTCTCCCATGTCGTCAATCATCACTACTAGTGGGAAGTGCTACATAGAAGAAACATATCTCTTTTGGAACAGTAGAAAGGTAGAAGCCATTGTGATTATGTAAGCTATTGGCCTACTTGATTCTAGCACCCATTTGGCAAAAATCTCCACATAAGTAGACCCTGAGGAAAAAAGAGAGTGGACCTAGCATTATTATGGGGTTGACTCCAAGGATTTTTGCACACTCACATCGGTGGAGTGTATATACTTCAAGATAGTATCCTATTACGTCAATTCGATGGTGAGGCCTAGTATGGTGACAACCTTCTCTGCCAGTGCCTTTGCCGCTCTAAGCAAGAAATTCACTGTAAACATTCCACATCTAATCTATCTAGAGATAAAGAAGCACTTCAACATGAATGAACATGGAAGGAAAACCCTACCATTTCCATGCCTTATCAGAAAAATTTGTAAAAGGGTAGGCATACTCTGCTACTCTAATGATACGATTAGGTATACTTTCATCACCTCTTGATCTGACATGATGAGGGATAAGATCCCTATTGTATCAAAACGGATAAGAGTAGCAGTCATCATTTTCACCACCCACTCAAAAAACAACGTTGAAGGCCCACGTAGCCATTGAGTGCTTGCATGAAATCTAAGAGCAGCTCTTGCGTGAGAGGGAGTAGCAAGTAGGAAAAAGTGGTGGGAATCCATATATATACCATTCTACAATGAGTCACCAAAGTAAAGTGTTTTGAATAATCAGTCAGATGGAGGGAGGTGAGCTAATATTCTCAGCCCAAAGAATGCAATTGCTTGTAAGGTTGAATCCTAGTGCCTAAGAGGCAACGATGTCTCTCTTGCAATAACAAAAATTCCAAAAAATCTTTGGGAATGTCGCTACCTTTTTGATGCACTTGGAAAAGGGCAAAGGAGCAATTTTATTGGTGATGCAACACTAAGGGTAGGAGACAACAATAGAAGTGGTTGCTGGCAGAATTGTTGAAGCATTGAACATTCCTAATCAACATAGTGAAAATAAAATAAAGAAATAAAACATTAATAGATGCACAACTTTAAATTATACTAGTGCTAGTTCAAGATATTTATTTAGGTATCCAAAATTTAATACATTAAAAACATATAGACATTGAATAAGAAAAAGATCATTAATGAAACAAAAATTAAGCATGTCTATCATCCAAATGTTTATTTACTAATTAGGTTCATATGCTTATTCCTCTTTTGATAATAAATTTGTATTATTGAATATGAGTCCACATCACCTCACAAGGTTTACTTCGTTGGCTATAAGAATGTCTTATAACCTCAAGGTCTAAACCTTTACTATGATTTAAGGATTCAAGATGCATTACTTACATCTAACTCATTCCCTAATTTGATTTTGGTTCAGTTTCTAAGTTGGCTATACCCTACTATCATATCCTTTATTAATTGGTTACCTTTGCCCCCCTCCCCCTACCCAACCCCTAATTAAGCTACAATATGTAACATACCTAGGTTAATTAGTAAATATAAATTATTAAAAGAAACATGATCAAAGGATATACCAAAATAAAAAGATGCCCTAGGTTTTATATACCTAGATGACTAAGAAGGTACTAAAGGTAATGGGTGAATGAGTGTTAGTATCCATCATTGGTGACCATAGTAGGGATCTTGACTACTGACGCCTATGGAAGACATGATGGGAAACACAAAAAAGACCCATGCACAAAAGTACCACTAGTTAGAAGAGATGACCATGCAAAAGAAAAATAGAAAAATAACTCAACAACAATGAAAAAGAGGAATGGAAAAAGTTAAAACTGAGGTAAAAACAAAAGCAAAAAGAATAACAATCTAAGAAGTAGAAAGATAACTAAATAATAGAGTAAGAGGAATGATTAAAAGTGAAGGTTCCAATTAAAGATATCAACTATGAAGGAGTCATTCCTTCACTATCAATGTTATACCCTAGTTCTACGGTAGTGACACCTTGATTGGTAATTGTTGCTTAACCCTTAAACACTCTACTTACAAAAGGGGGTTCTTGTAGGATGCTTAAAATTATGAGCTTGGAGCATCACCCCAACTATAAGGTTCTTGTGAGAGTGGGGCTTAGCTCATGATTGAAGGTTCTTGTGGGGCCATTTTTTTCTTTTCTTACTTTCCTTTTTTTTAATTTTCTCTCTTATTTTTTTTTTTTGGTGAAAAATTCAATATCTGACCAGCTTCATTCATGAGGTTCTTATGAGAATCAAGTTCATTTTGTAAGGGTTCCTCACATGTCTTAATAGATGCCTTTTACTACCAAAGAAATGTGGTCCAATATAACACACCCTTTCCACCTTAGTGACTTATCCAATCAGGTATTTAATAGAAACCAAACACTAATAAGCATTATCCTAAACTAAGCTATTTAGCCACCTTAACTTATGGACATTGTATTTAAAGAATATTATTAAAAATAATGAAGTTTATTATGTGTAAGATACTTATTAGTCTAAGGTGCACTTGTAGTTGGATTTTGGGTTCAAACCTACCTATTTCAAGGTAGGAGAAGTTGTCCTTCTCCCTTGCATTCTAGATATGATACTACCAAATTCTTTATAGTTCCAACTAACAAAAGAATTTCCTATTTCCCTTTACATTTTTCAAGGTAAAAGTTGTATATTGTAAACACTTCATTATTGGTTTATTCTATGACATAATAGTTTGTTTGAGGGATACATTTAAGAGCTAAGAATTCTAATGGATTATTGTCATGTAATTCATCAATAGTAGGATAAGTTGGATCACTTAGCTCTACCAATTCATCTTCTCCCAATTTCTCAATGTGATGTTGATGATATAACTTAAGTTTTTGTCCATTGACTAGGAATGTAGTTGACAAATCATCAATAGGTGATATGAGAATGCTTCCATTATCATCAGGTTGAACAATTAAATAAGGGTGTTTCCAGCTAGTTGTTAACTTCCTTGGAAATTTATATGATCTCATATTATAGAGAAGAACATTACCACCTATGGAGAAGAGCTTTTTAAAGATATTCTTATCATGTAATGTCTTCATTTTTTTCTTTACAGTTTCTATTTATCAAGAGCATGTAGTTGCATTTTTTAAGTTTGCGAAGTTGGTTAATTCAAGTGGTCTAGTTCACGTCTTCATCAAAATTGAGTTGTTGGGCTAACCATAAAGATTGATATTTCAGTTCAACTAGTAATAGACATAACTTACCATAAATCAATTGATAAGGTGAATATCCTAAAGTTTTTTTATAGGTAATCCAATAAGCCCAAAGTACGTCTTGTAATTTTTTAGACTAATGCTTTCATTTAGTACATATAGTCTTTATTAATATATTCAAGATAATTCTAACATTTTTAACCTGAACATTTGTTTGTGGATGGTAGGCAGTAGTTATCTTATATTGAATACCATAAGACTTAAGGAATTTTTTCATTATTTTATTTACAAAATGAGTTCCTTGATCACTAATGGTTGCTCATGGAGGTTTAAACCATGTTAAAATATTTTCCTAAGAAATGCTACAAATACATTTACATCATTTATTGGGATGGCTTTTGCTTCTACCCATTTGGTGACATAGTCGATACAAACCAAAATGTATTGACATCCATTAGATGGTGGAAATGATCCTAAAAATTCTATACCCTACACATCAAATGGTTCTATTATTAAAATTGGTTTTTAAAAGGAATTTCATGTTTTTTTATTATGGCTCCCATTCATTGACATTTATCACACTCTTGCACATACTTATGTGCATCTTTAAAAACTAAGGGCCAATAAAATCCACTTTGAAGGATTTTGATAGTGGTACATTTCCTATCAAAGTGGCCACCCCCTAAATCATCATGGCACATTTGTAGAATTTCTTATTGTTCATTCTCAGCTACATATCGCCTTGCTATATTATCCTTATAGATTTGATAGAGATACAAACTACTCCAAATGTACCTAGATATGGTGCGTAGGAAAGATTTCTTTTCTTCCTTAGTACAATTGGTAGGGGTTTTCATGGTGGCTAGATAATTGGCTATATCAACAAACCAAGGATCCTTTCTTGTGGAAAAAAGTTGTTCATCAAGAAATTCATCATGAAAGACTCCTTGTGTTTGATTCTCATCAGTAGTTTCTAGCTTTGGAAGATTATCTGCTACTACATTTTTCTTAACTCTTTTATCTAACATATCTAGGTCAAATTCTTGGAGTAATAGGCACCATCTCATTATTCTTGCATTTTCTATGTTTTTAGTAGTTAATAATTTAATAATTGAATGATCAGTATATACTCTAGTTTTATATCCTATTAAATAATATCTAAATTTCTCTAGAGCATATACAATAGCTAATAATTTTTTCTATAGTTGTATAATTTATTTGGGCTTGGTCTAAACTTTTGGACACATGATAAATCACTCATGGTTTATGATCAATGTATTATCCTAAAATTCCCCCTACTACTATGTCACTAGCATCACACATTAGATCAAATGGATAATCCCAATAAGGTGCATTTAATATAGGGGCTATGGTTATTTTTTCAATTCCAAGAATGCTTCTTAATAGTCATTAGTCTAAACAAATGAAACATCATTTTCTAAGAGCATGTATAATGGTTTAGCAATTTTTGAAAAGTCTTTGATAAAGCTTCTATAATATCCAACATGTCCTAGAAAATATTGAAGAGTCTTTAAATTAGTTGAAGTTGGTAGTGTAGATATGACTCTTACTTTCTCGTCATCCATCCTTATCCCATTTTTGGAAATAACATGTCCTCACACTATGCCACTCATAACAATCAAGTGACTCTTTTTCCGTTTTAAATTTTTATCAATACATCTATCTAGGACATGTTTGAAATGTTGCAAAGTTTCATCATATGTATTCCCATAGATAGAAAAATCATTCATAAAACCTTCAACATTATCTTCTAACATATCAAAAAATATTAAAATCATGGCTCTTTCAAAAGTAGCTAGTGCATTACAAAGGCCAAGAGACATTCATCTATAAGCAAAAGTTCCGTAAGGACATGTAAAGGGTTATTTTATGTTGGTCTTCAAGGGTAATGGCTTCTTGATTGCATCCACTAAATCCATCCAAAAAATAATAATATTCATGTCCTGTTAACTTTTCTAGAATTTGATCTATGTATGGTAATGGAAAATGGTCTTTCTTTGTATTTTGGTTTAACCTTCTATACTCCACACAAACTCTTCATTTTCCACCCTTTTTTGTAACTACAATAATTGGGCTTACCCATTCACTATCAACTATTGGATAAATAATCCTTTCTTTTCAAAGTTTAGAAATTTCATCTTGTACAATTTGTTTTAAGGCTAGATTAATTCATCTTGGAGGAGTTCTTCTTGGTTTTACATTATCCTCTAGAAAGATATGATGTTGGCAAATGTTGGGTGAGATTCCTTGGTAAATGTCCTCATAACTCGATGCAAATGCCTCAAACGTTTTATGCAAAAGTTCTAATAATTTTCTTTCTTACTCATTAGTAAGTTGGAAATTTATTATTAATGGTTTATTTTGATATAAGAAGATATACTTAAGTGTACTAGGTAGTTCTCTAAGATCTAAGGAATATTTATTTGAAGGTTGACTCATTTCTCAAATATTCCCTGAGCCCAAACTCAAAATTTGGTCAAGGAGACCTTGTTGTTCTTTAGATGAGAGTCTAAAGGTCCTTCCTCAAAATTATTCAACACTATCTTGTGCCATTACTGAAGTGGGTAAAGTGTAGAGCATTCTTCCTTCCTTCAAGTCTACATTTAAATGATATTCTTTTACCTTATCATATATATTTAATGTAAAAATAAGATTTGAAAAATAGAGTTGAAGTTGTCCAGATCTACAATTAATTACTGCATCAATTGTTGCTATCCAAGGTCTACCTAATATAATAGGAAAACAGTCAAGATTTTTTACTTCTAAAATAACAAAGTTAATTGGGAATTTTCCTTTTTCTACCTCAATTATTAAGTCCTATATTATTTGTATGCATTTAACATTTGTTCCATTAGTCAATGATATTGTTATGTTTACTCCTTTAATATCCTCAATATCAAGCATCCTAGCCATTTCAAGAGGCATGATATTAATGGTGGCTCCTAAATCCAATAGGGCATTTTTGATTACTTGGCCATTTATTTTAATTGGGATGGTAGGGACTCCTGGATCTTGGTATTTTATAATCTCATAAATTTGTATAAGTTGAGAAATATTATCAACCAAATAAACTTATTTAGGAATTTTTTCCTTTCTTTTTCTAGTGCATAATTCCCTTAAGTATTTAGCATAAAGAGGTGTGTCTTTCACCACTTGTTCTAAAGGAATCTACAAATATAGTTCACTAAACATTTTTTCAAGATGAGCTTTAGTTGTGAAATCCTCTTGTACTTGTGTAGGGAAAGGAGGTAAAACTAGTTGTCTAGAGAATAATGGTTGTTCTTTTTTCCTAGTTGGTTGATCTTCCTCATTTACTATTTGTAGCTAAATTTCTCCTTGTGTCCCTACCTCCTGAAATCTCATCTTTTTTTGGGGTTTAGGTTGAACTGTTATTCCACTCCTTCTAGAAAGGTAATTGCTCTTTTCCCTTTCTTTGAGATGTGGGATTAGGTTCAGGTTTGGATGGTAACTTGTTTTTAGTTAAGTCCTGAAAACTTCTCCTAGTCTCACTCATGAATTGTCTACTTTCTTCTATGAAGAAAGTAATGTTTTGTATGAGTTTATCCAACTATTCATTAGTTGAGTTTTTGAATGGCCTAAAATTATTTTGAGGATATTATTGTGGGTAAAATGGTCATTGAGGAAAGTTCATTATTGGTTGGTTCTTATATTATTGGAAAGCTTTTATTGACTCTTACATTTCCACTAGGCAATGTAATAAAGCTAGGTAGGTTTTTTGGTCATGTTGGGGACTACCACAAATACTGCATGCTTCACTTTGAATTTTGTGAGCTTGTTTCTTAATCAATTGTGTTGATTTATCAACTTTTCTATTTAACTGTTTTGTTTGTTGGGTCATGCCTTGCATAATGTTGGGTTTTGGCTAACTATTACTTTGGTATACTAATGAATCTATAATTCTCCAACCATCTTTGGGTGTCACAATTAAAATATTTCCTTCACATGCAAAGTCAACATTTTTCCTATAATAAGGTAAGAAGCCTTCTACAAAGATTTGAATTACTTAATGGATTGGGAATCCATGGTTTGGATTTTTTAGCATAGTCCTTTAAATCTATCAAAGGTACTCTCATAATCCTCATCCTCATGTTGCATAAAACTCATTAAATGCTTCCTTAATGAATACAACCTATCATTACAAGGAAATCTTTGTAGGAAAGCATTCTTAAACTCATTTCATAAACTAATTTATGTTCTAAGGGTTTGTAGCCAAAAATCATCTTTGTCCTTTAAGGTTGATTTAAAGGTAATCATCTTATTTTTTTTCCCCACTTTGAGATGCTAAAATAGCTAATGTTGGTTCAAATTCTCTTATGTGGGTAACTATATCCTCATCATTTGTTCCTTTAAAAATAAGTAATAAGTGAATATTTTTAACTCTACATCCCTTCCTTGTGGAAAAACCAACAAACGTTGAGGTATAATGGATGTTCTTTGATTCAATAACTCTCCAAGGGTTTCTCCTAGGTATGGCTAACCAATTGGAACATTGGAACTCAAACTACTAAAGGAGAAAGGAATTGAACCCAAGGAAAATGGGGGATCTATATGATGTGAAAATGATCCCATCATGTAAGTGGAGGTTACTATTGGGGTTACTATAGGATTTGGTATAGAAATAGAGACTGGTGGTGGAGTTTGTAAGTTCAAAGTATTTATTGGTTGGGTAGTTTCTTCAATTGTGATTACATAAGTTGATATTGTCATAGTATTTTCAAATCCTACTCCTGTAGTTAAACTCATGGTTTATATTGTAGTAGTTGAAATATCAAATAGAGGATTAACAAATATGGAAAAAATTTGAACTTAATTTTATTCGTTCCTCTTGGTTTTCTTTTTGATTAACTTTTGTACATTTGTAAAGACTAAGAGTGCTCTTAGAAGGTTGAATTCGTGTTGGTTTCTTTGGTTGCTTTGTTGGTTTTATTTAACAAGAACATTCTTTGTTGGCACATTCATCAGCTACCATTCCTAAGAACTTACAAACTAATTTAATAACTCCTACTATCATGACTTTAATTGTAGCTTTTTAATAGTTTCAGCTAAATGTACGATAAGAGAAGATGATTCCTAGGATTTTTCCTTATTTTTGGATTTTTTAATGTAAGAAAAATAATTAAAAGAAATCATTTCTCAAATTACTAAAATAAAATGTACCTAGAATATGAAATTACAAAATGAAATTAAATATATAGAACTCTTGATGAAGATTGACTTTGCCGACCTCCCTAGCAATGGTGCCAAAATTGACGAGCCAAGCAAAATTCAGTGCTAGATACCATTGATATTTATCTTCCTTTGTGGTAGAGATTATCACCTTCTCTATGACTAACCTGCGAGTCATATCTTATGGAGGAACAATTTAAAGTCAAAAGATCATCAAGACAATAAATAATTAGAATTGAATCCAATTAAATTCCACACTTATGATATCACTCATAAATAAATTTTCACCTTAACTTCTAACATTAAGTTCAAGAATGAAAATTAATAATTAAATCAAATTGAAATTATAAACATAAATTTTAAAGATCACAAGGGAGACTTTGCCTAATTTGCAATTCTTCCTTGCTATCTTCATAATGCAACAACTTTGATAGTCAAACGATGGGCTCCAAGAATTGCCACAAGGCTCAACAGATCTTCAATATGAATTATAAAAGTAATTAATCTCAACTTGATGTGGAATTCATTTGGGTATCAATTCCTTCTTCTCTTCTTCTCTCCACATGCTTCAATAAAATGTTGGGTGTATTATTTATACCCCACAATGTTTCCAAAAATAAATAAATTAATAATGGATTGAAAAAGTGCCAATCCATAATTATAGGGGTAGGTACTAAGTTGGGTCTTAGAAATTGGTATGGAATCTAATGGAACCACTGACTATTCCATGTTCCCACTGATCTGTCCATGAAATTGCTATGGTTTTGACTTTAACGACTCATGCCAATGCACTACACAAGAAAACTCCAATCCTTTGCCAATTTGTTGTTTCCTATACGAATGGGAAATCCAATGTAGAGTGCCAAAAATATGGCCTATTAACAAAATCCATGATTTTCAACACATATTCACAAGTAAGCAAGCAATTCTACTTGAGATAGGAATGCAGGTCCTGCCAATGCTAACCAAAAAAGGCCATATGTCATTTTTCAACTAGACTAATTCTGTTTCTTCTAGCCACATCATCATTGCTCTTATGGATGTCAAAGTGGTGGCCAAAAAAACCCTAACTCGCATCTATCTGTGAAAAGTCTAGAGATTGTTGTCTAACATTCACCACCATTGCCCTTGCTATGAGCATCCCCAAAAACAACACCACTAACTTTGCAGTGTTGGGGAAGCTAAGTGCCACAACATCACCTAATAAGCAAAGCGCACTAGTCGACGAAAACTCTCAAATATGTGTACAAGATGACCGTTGACATTGGCACTAGCGTAGGTACCACTAGTGCTCAATTCTGCAGATACTCCTTGGTGACCCTATTTATTTGGACCATCTACATTCTGAAGCATAGCCGCAATGGTGGCAATGATGTAGTTGGCCTACTACGCTAGTACCACAAGCTGGTAGCATAGCCTACGTTTCTACCCCTCACTCGGCTAAGGTTAGCGTTTATAATTTTTATAACATATACATATAGTCATAAGTATATAATATTTATATAATATTATAATGTGTCCTCATTTAACATAAACTATTATGTTTATATATAATGTATATAATAGTATAATAATAATATTCATATAATAGGTATGTAATATATATAATTTTTATTTTAATCATAAGCACATTAATATAATATAAAATATAAAGTCTTCTATAATCATATTAATTAAATAAACTAATAATAATCAACTAAAAAATTAATACTCACCACTAAAATACAGTGAAATAAAATAAACTAAATTAACACCAAACAAATAATTAACTATATAAAATCAATTAAAATGCATCACTTTAGCATAGATAATTGTTTAAAATTGATCCAATTTTGCAATTTAACACCAACCTAGTAATGCTAAACATGTTCAGGATGTGTACGGCAAGTGGGAATGGATGCTTATGTTAGGATTAGTTAGGTGTAGTTAGTTAGATTAAATTAGCAATTAAATTACTTCATGCCTTTCATCCTTTACTTGAAGCACCCAAAACATAAAACATAAAAATAATAAAAATTATACGCCTTGATTACACTTAACCATACCTTTGCATATCACAAGTGTAATTGGTAAGACAATGAATGACTATTAAGGCAAGTTCACTTCCTAGAGGCTAGTGTACCAGAAGACATAAAATTCATGGAATTTGACCTGATCATGCATGAACACCTAGTGATTCGTATGGTTGAGTGTAGAGGTATTTTTCACTCATCAATCCCCTTATGTAGTACATGTTCTTCTACTAAACTTTAGTCCCATATGGTTACTAAAGTTTGCCAAAAGATTATTAAGTGGTCTTCTTGCATCCTCTCTTTAGTAGAAAAATTAGATGTTATTAAGCATATTCTCTCATCCATCCTTGTGTGCTATTCTAGAATTTTAGCCCCTTCTTTGACAAATATCAAAAATTTGCAATATATGTTAACTAAGTTGTTATGTAGCAATAACAATAAATCCAAAAGATTTTTACAAGGTAACTTATGACTATTATGCAATTCCTAAAGATGTGGGAGGACTTGGTCCTTCAAACTAATAAGACATTTTATATCATATGTTGGTAAGCTTAAGGCTAAGATGACATTTTGCTAGGAAATGCTAGCATAGCCCTTGTTGGGGATTGATGAAAATTGAGCATAGCCAATTGCAATATCTTAGTCGTGGTAGGCTATGATGCAATATCGTAGATGCAATATGATAGCATTAATAAATATCTATAAATATGATTCACCTATCATATTTATAGCACTAGTTGGATATGGTGTAACTAAATTATTACAATTTGGTTTTTTGATTCCTTATAGCAATCAACAAGTACCTATAGTGTTGTTGTGGATTAATTATACGACATCTTTTATTCAAGTGAAATGTACCTCGATGATAATTGACAAGTCAAAATTTTGTAATAGAAAATAATAAATTATTGTCATAGTAACATAGTGGAAATAAAATAATAAATAATCCTAAAGAATCATTTAAATAATAATAAATAAATGTTCAAATATTGAGATAACTTGTAAGAGAGTCCACTTCACATGTCTCTCCTTGTGAAGTTATCTTGTTGATAACTTAATGCACTTTCAAGATCAATATTCAAATAAGTGCTATAAACTAAAGATGCACATGTGAAGTAAAAATTCTATTAATGCTTAAAGATAAAAGATAGCAATAACCTACCTTGTTCTAAATAAGTCAATACCACACACAAGATATAAACAAGCCTATTTCTAGGCTAAATTAGTCTATTTCCAAATTAAGGAACGACTATGCTTATGTTGAAGAATGTAGATAACATATCATTAGTATCCTTATCCTAAGATCTGAAAGAATGCACGTGCATAAGAATGAATTAAACTTAAAAATCCAACTATTTCATTTCATCATAAAGTAAGTTTAAATACATATAAAAAATATTTAATTAATCATCCTATGGAAATAACTTCCCACCCACTCTCATCAATTACAACTATTTAAACAAAAATATCAACCATTTACATTAATGATAGTGGGTCCCCAATCCTTAACAAAAAAGTTTTATAACACAAGAAACTTCTTCAATAGCTTGACCAACATATCTAGTTAATAGAGTGCTCCTAAAAACATGTTCTACACAAATAGATAAAATAATACTAGCAAGCATAATTAAAATATCATATTTCACTTAATCAATTTGAGCCTTGTCAACAATAAAGTTCAAGATTGATTCCATTCCATTATAGCACTTTGTCTTAGAATAGAATTTACTTTTCGATACATTAACTTTACAATGTAAACTAGATTAATGGTTACATTTCTATACACATTTATCATGATGTAATGAGCATGATTAGTTTTGAGCATAATATGTACTCATTTGGTAATCTCAAAAATTATATCACTTGATACACCCAACAATGAATCACTTAGTATTCTCAACGACCAATACACCAATTTAGGACATGTACAACAAACTAGGAATTAGGCACTCATCATTGTAGGCTAGGTTAGGATTTATCTTATTGTTCATTAGTTAATTAATTAATTTCTATATTTTTAGTTACTTTAATTAAAAGAGAAACAACATCAAGGTCATATGCCTCACCTTGGATCAAACCATATGCACTAAAAACCACAACTAGTTCTAGTGGGAAGCCACCAATCCATGATCTCACATTTAACTACCTACGTACTTCGCTAGTTCTATCCATGAATTACAACATGCTCTCTTGTAATGCTTGTAGATTATATGGTTAGCTGTAGGGTATACTCGCTACTCATTACCAACCTTCTATATCAAATTTTCATTCTAGCTATTGAATGGTTTGCAAAAGCTTATGTAGGTAACTATCATTGGCAAATAATTCTAATTCAACATAGAATGCAACATATTACACCTACTTCACATAGATAAAAGAGTTTCCCACCACTCCACTTTGTTCTTTTCACCTTTGGATCTCAAATATTTAGAATCTTTTCCTTTATTAGCCCTTTGAAGAGCTTGGAGAAGAATCAAACATCTAGTTTCTTAAAACCCACCTAGTTGGTTACATTTTGTTATGGGGACAACATCCATCTAGTGGGCTTCCATTCTTGGAAAAACTACTTTTAGATTGTCATTATTACAATTGATCAAATTAGACTATATTTATTGTAGTGATCTTCTTCAACCTACTTTTCCCCCTTAGGAAGAATTACAAGTAGCTTGCATCCTTAATTTTTTAGACAATCTCATCATTGAGCTTCTTCAAACTATTTCAAGGTGGACTTCGCAACCTAAATCTTCTAAACTTAAGTGGTATGATTATTGGAAATGACCAAATAATTCTCCTTTTACAAACTAAATGCTTCCAGCATAATCAAGCAATTGAGAATAGATGATGAGTGGCAAGTAGACCCTACACCCAACCATAAAAATTACAAGTATTTATGCACAATCCAATCAAATTCCAAGGACTTCTAGGTTTCTAGGAGGTGAATCAAATGTTGCAATCCTTGTCTTCCTAGTTACACTTGTGAGTACAAGGGTATGGTTAAGTATAACTGAGACATAGGATTTTTATCATTTTTATGTTATAAGTTGCTTGAAAAATAAAGAATAATGAATAAGGTAATTAATTACTAAATTAATCTAACAACTAGCTAACACTTAACTAACCCTAACATAAGCATCCATTTCCACTTGCCTTACATGTCGTAAACATGTATAACACTATTGGGTTACCAAACATTAAGTATTACTAGGATTACCAAGTATTACATGTATTCTCGAAGTGGCCATAGTTATGTGTTGTAATTAATTGCTATTTAATCTAGTTTAATTAATTAATTAAAAAATTAAAGGAAATTACTTGAAATATTAAATGCATAAAGGAGACAATTAATCTATTTCAAAGTGCTACAAGGTTTATCAAAAAGCTCATCTTTATTATCGCACACATTGAAGTGCTTGGGTACAATAGTGCTTGAATAAAGATCCATATACTCTGTAACTACTACTATGGGCACTTACAAAATATTCTAACTTTTAAGTGGAAAAACTACTAGATATTTGCTACAACTATGAAATTTGATGTCATAAATGAGGTAGAAGGCACACATTTATAGGTGGAAATAGGATGCCCCATCGATGGGTACACATCAATGGGTCAAACCTTGCATCAATGGGATCACGTTGATGAGGTTGCGTCAACAACATCCCATCGATGTGGCCAAACCATGCAACTCATCATATCCCGACAACTGATTGAAAACTCATCCTCAAGTTTGTTACAAAATTTGGAAAGGTATGGGATTATTGACACTCAAAATAAACATACAAATAACACAACAAAACTAAGTGTCCAAGTGTACGGTTTTACATTAATTACAAAATTTTGGTGCTTAGAACAACAAAATTGAACATGGATGAGAGCAGTTACTCTAGTAGTTATTCTAATTATTAGAGTGGTTACTGTAATCGTTACTCTAATAGTTATTCTAATTATTAGAGTGATTACTCTAGTAGTTACTTTAGTAGTTATTCTAATTATTAGAGTGGCTACTCTAATTATTAGATTAGTTTCTCCCAAGCCTATAATATAGTGCCCAGGCGCACAATTAAAAAGAAGTCTTTTAACAGTCAAGTAGTGAAACTCTTGTAGTCTGTTTGAAAGTTAGAGTATTTTCCAAGTGCCCGCAGTAGGAGGTCTAAGTATGGATGGATCTTTATTCAAGCATTGTGTACCTGAGCACACCTTGTGTATGACAATAAAGACAAGCTCTTTGATTCATCCTTGCAGCACTTGAGATTTGTTTTCTTATGCATTTCTTTTATTTTATTTTATTTTATACACTTTACATTTCTGTTATTAGCACAAAAATTCATTTTGATCAATTAAGAGAATTGTTAAATTACACAAGCACAACCACTTCGAGCATAAGTGTAACACTTGGTAACCCAGTAACGATTAGCGTTTGGTAATCCTAGTAGTGTTGCATTGGTTCAGGATGTGTACGACAAGTGGGAACGGATGCTGGTGTTAGGGTTAGTTAGAACTTAGTTAATGAGTAGTTAAGTTAAATTAGTCACTTAGTTACCTCTTTCCTTCCCTACTAGCGTAGGACATAGAAACATAAAAGCTATAAAAATCATATGTCTCAAGCTTACTTAACCATACAATCATGACATATAGGTAAGGTTGGGAAGACAATGATCAACCAACCTATCCTTGTTCCACAAGGGCACATAAGCACTTAGTCCTTGGAATTCGACCGGATCGTGCGTGAAACACTTCTATTTGTATGGTTGAGAGTAGGGGTACCTCACCGCTCATCAAACACAAAGACAAAACTAACAAAAATAATTCCAAAAATGGCATGAAGACGTTCGAGAAGATCAAATGGTTCCAAGTGATGAAGGATCCTAAGGCTCCGAAGGACCTTCTCCTACTTCTAGTGCACGCAGTGTGGAGGTAGTTATGGTTTTCTTACAGAAACTGCAACTTCTGGTGGAAGATGAAAGGTGTCCAACACTACCTTCATCTTCCCCTTCTTACTCTAAGGATCATTAATAGTTCACATGGCTTCATCAATGTGGGCCAGAATGGAAATATCCCATGGATTAGGCATTATAGGGAACAACTTCTTAACATTCATGAACTAGGTAGCAAACTATATACATTTAATATTGAATGCTTTGAGTGCATTGCGTAGCTCCTAGTAATCATTCATCCACTTGGCCAGGTTTTTGGTAGTTGATTGTCGATTAGTGAAATTTTCTTTGAGAACCTTGAGTTCAACATTGAAAATCTCAAGCTTCTACTTAGTGTCTTTGTGATGCTTGAACTCTACCTCGTACAGCAAGTATAAGCTGACCACTTGTTTCCCCAATTCTAACTATAGCCTACCAACAGTCAGCATTAGCAAATTTGCATAAAAAATATCAATAAGCTTCATGTACTCTGTCATCTTCTTGATCTGTAACTCTTTCATGCGAATATCTACTTTGTTGTAGTCATTAAGCCCATCAAACATAGGCTGCCAAACATTGCCTTCTTCCTTGAGCTATTGGAGGGCCTCATCAATTTTTACCCTCACCATCTGAATGTGCTTTTCATTAATTTCTTTCTATAGACCAACGTAATCTCTATAATGATTTTAACTCTCTCAGATTTGAGAGCCTCATTCTTCTAGGCGGCTATCTCTATCATATATTTTTGGCAGAGGGCTCAGACTTCCTCCATGAAGAGATTTTTTTTTTTCAACTGTCAACCTTCTTAATTTATTGTTTACTCTAGATAGCTACTCTTGATCTTGATGGATAAAATCTTGCATTTGCTACTTTTCCACATCAACATTTTGTAGGAGATGATTCTCTATGGTCAAAATTTCATTCTCATGGCACATCTAGACCAAGTCCTTTTGAATGATGTACATTTTGGCATTGGCCGCGAATTGGTCAAAGACAACCATCTCCTTCTTGTTCTCAACTTTTTTGAGTTTGTCTTCAAGCTTCTTGAAGGCTTCATCTCATGTCACTATAGGGTTGAGAAGCATAGGAGTAGCAAGGTAATCTCTTAATTTAGCAACCTCTATAGCCAAATGTTGGTTTTCAGCTTGGGTTGTTTCAAGTTGCCCCTCCAATATGATGCATTTGTCCCTTGCCTCTAGCAACTTTGACTAGCTTGTAGTGATTGTATCCAAAAGGTTAAAGACATTTAGAATTGGTTGCTTAGTTCCCACCAGTCAATCCAACAACTCATCATGTTGGGCTACACTCAATCTATTACTAAGAGTTCCTATGAACAACTACACATCTATGAGTGCAAAAATGTCTAGTATAAACACCATAGCTACATTCAATGCTTTGGAAATTCTATCAACAACAACCTCTGCCATTGTCTCCTATCCATGGTGCTACATCACTAAGATAGTTACCCCCTCACCCTCTTCTAGACATACCAAAATAGTAGCGATCTTCCCAGAGATTTCTAGGAATACTACTATTGAGAAAGAGATACTATTACCTCTCAGGCATTAGGATTTGACCTCGCAGGCAACTACGTTCTTTGGGATGACAAAATTAGCTGATCTCCTTCCATTTGGTTGATAGTTTGAACCACTTCATTAAGGTGGCTCATCGTTGAATGATACACATATGGATCATCACCACTCACGCTTGCTCACTACTCCTACTCCCGTAAGAGATGCTTTCAGATCCCATCCATGAGCTCAAGGGCAACGAGGGACTTCAACATTGTTTTGTGAGAAGGTGGTGGAGGTGGTGGTTGTTGCTCTTCTTCTTGGAAGACTTTGGTAGGCACTTTGTCCTTTATCATCTCTACCCAAGAAGCAAATGGAGTGCATCGGATGGCATCATTTGTATAGCATGTTATTCCTCCCCTCCTACATAATTTTCAAATGAGACATGGGAAGGGGAGTACCTTCCTTCCACATTCATTTTTTTTTCAACCACTATTCTATCTCAAGGTAAATCTATGGAAGGTTAACTGGGAATTTACCACTTAGAGTGGCACATGCACTAGTGAAGAAGGTTGCGACCTTGCTTGGCCTCAATATTGGATTTAGGTAAAAGGTCGCAATCTTGAAATATGCACAGTCTACCATGGTTAGTGCACCAAACTCTTTGTAATTGACTCCATCACACCATTGTGTCCATTCCTTCTTGACACTAGGATCTACCTACATGGGGGTTTCAGCAAGATTGGCCTTAGTTTTGAGTAACCCAAGGGCCTCTATAATGGCTTTCACCAAGTAGGACATTGAAATGTCCTTGATCTTGACCATTGAACTAGCCTACTGATTGTTCCAGAATAAGTATGTTTCTCCCATGTACCACTCCCCATTGGAAGTGATTATGGGCCACATGAAAGAGTTCTGCAATTGATTCTTAACTTCTGGAGATGTGAACTCCAAAAAGGTCCAAACTTTAACTCTTAGAGCATGGATTTTTGGACCTCCTTATTCATGATCTACTTAATGCAAGCCTCTATCAAAGTAACCTTAAGGTCCAGTCTAGGCTTTGGTGCCTCATCTCAATGAGACTATTCTATTGTAGCTGGTTCTTCAGGAATTTGTCAGATAGATTCCACTTCAGTCTCCTCCCAAAGAGGTCCCATTGCATGGGTATTTGCTTACTCATGGGGCTATTCTTGGCCCCTTCCCATTCATGGCCATTTATTCCTTGATTAGGATGGTCCTCTGCCTACGCATGCTTTCATTTAGGTGCCATCTATGGTCACAACACAACCAAGGATTAGCATACAATATGTAACTTATAATATTTAAGTACCTTATCTTATTGTGAAGTTACACTTGAGCTAAGTTTGGACCATGGTAGATTGATTATTTTATTAGTATTTTAATGATTTTTAACATAGAATGTTACCAAAGCTTGTTGGAAGGGTTTAACTTTTATGATTTGATGTTTTCATGTTCATTTCTTAGTTAAACCTTTGTAGGAGTTAGAAATTTTTCCCAAAATGTTTTGGTCAAAAACTTAAGGTTTGTGGCCACCATGACAAAGAGCTTACTTTTAGTAGCTACAGGGCTGAAGAACGGAGTAAATCAAACAAACGATTAGGAAGTTGTGGCTCTTAGAAGGTTTTAGGCTTTGAAAAACATAAAAACCTCCCCCTTGTTTATGAGCAAATGTGAAAAATTCTTAAGTGTTCATGCCTATTCATAGGCATTTTAAACTTGTGTTAATGAGGTCGCGTCGATGGGTGGGATGCGTATACTAGGTCTTATTGATGGAACTATTCCACAAAATTTTTCACTTTAAATATTTCAAAAAATACAAGGAGTCTTGGCATGAAATTGGGATTCACGGAAAGCCAAAAAGGCCATGAACATGATGAAATGCTAGAAGAGCACTAGGAAGTTCACAGAATTGGAGATTTAATTTGGAGAACAAAATTAGATGGAGAAAATGCCTTAAGGAACACATAGTTGGATGGAGAAGATCTAAAAGATTAAGCAAGGTTGTCCATCCGAGGAGGTGTTTCTTGCACTGGATTACTTGGGCTCATGGAAAGGTTTAAGTTGTTGCATGTTGACCAATTGATTTTTGTTTGGGCTCTAAGGTTTGTCGATCAACATGGTCCTAGAAGAAAAGGTTTCGTAAATGATATAAGGATCTTTCCAAAACATTTGGAACTTATTCTTTTGTGGTACATGTGTGAAATTTCAATAAAGGACCTTGTCTCTAGGTTGAAATTTTATGTTCTGTATTCTAAGGTCATGGCATTTCTTGTTAAATGCCTTGTGCACTTTATTCAATGACAGGGCCATCAATCGATTCTCATCTAGCACATTTAGGTTGATCAATCCTTCTTCTTGTGCTAGGCTAAGGTCAAGGTCAAGGTCAAAGGTTGTTGAAAGTGTACATAGCTCAAATTGAATTGGAAGAGTTGGAAGTTTTCTGTACACCATCTCATAGGAAGAGTAGCTTATAGGAAGTTTCCATGTTGAGCAATAGGTCCAAAGGGTGTCATTAAGTTTTGTGCTCCAGTTTCTCCTATATTTGCTAATTGTTCTAGTTAAGATTTTTGAGATTTCCCTGTTGGTAACCTTTTCTTGACCATTGGCTTAGGGATGGTAAGGTATTGTTAATTTATGTTCAACCCCTAAATGTTGCATGAGCTTGCAAAAGGTGGTGCCTGTAAAGTAAGTACCATTGTCAGAAATCAGTGCACGTGGCACACCAAACCTATTTACAACATTTTGTTGTACAAACCATATAGTAGTGAAACATGTATAATCGATGAAGGTTGTGTCTTTCACCCATTTTGTACAATAGTCAACAATGACTATTATGTACACCTTTTCATTTGACATGAGTGTGACGGAACTCATGAAGTCTATGACCCAAATATCGAAAGGTTCCAGTAGTTGGATCCACTATTGGGGTTGCTTTATTCGAGTGGTCATCCCAGCATTGCATTAGCAACATTCACAAGAGAAGATGAATTGGTGGACATCCCTAAAGATTGTTGGCCAATAATACCTTGTCATCAGGATCTTAATGGTCATGTGTCTCCTTGCATAGTGGCCCCCACAAGGATCCTCATGGGAATCTTGGAGAATGTATAGCTAATCATCATCAAGAATGCACCAACGAACTAGGACATTAGCGCACACCTTGTAAAGATGTCTGTTAATCTCCATGAAGTAATTGGCTTGATGAAGAAACTATTGTTTCTTCCAATGGACTAAGTCTTGTGGGATCTCCTAAGTAAGAAGATAAGTGAGGATGCCACTATACCATGTAGGTGCAGCAAGAACTTGCTCATTTATTGCATTGGCAAAGAGGAGTTCATCAAGAAATTGATTAGAGAGTGGGCTTTCCTCCTCTTTATTGTCCCATCATAACCAAGATAGGTGATCAACGATCACATTCTCAGTTTCCTTTCAATCTACCATTGTAATATTGAACTCTTGTAAGATCACCAACCATCGTATGACATAGAGGCTCACAGTCAGCTTATTCATCAAGAATCAAATTACACTATGGTCTATATGCATGAACACCTTGTATCCAAGCACATAGTACCTCAATTTCTCCAAGGCATACACCAATGACATTAGCTCTTTCTTCGTTGTGTTGTAATTTAGCTATGCATCCATAATGCTTTGGCTTGGGCACTGGATGTAATAAGGACATTTCTAATCATCCAACTAAGTAAGCATAACTTCCAAGGCATAGTTTGATGCATTTTTCATGATGTAAAATAGACAAGACCAATTAGGCGCTCATAGAATTAGAGTTTCTATAAGCTTCTCCTTGAGTTGCTAGAATGCCTTTTGCATTCCTTAATCCATATGAACAAAGCATCTTTCTTTGTAAGTTCGACCAATGATTGAGCAATCTTAGAGAAATTCTCTATGAATTATTGGTACTAGCTAGTGTGTCCAAGGAATGACCAAACATCATTAATAGTTTTTAGTTGATAGGTTATTCCTTGAATGATCCTAATCTTTTGAGGGTTCACCTCAATCCCTACTTGAGAAATTCTATGCCCCAACACGATGCCCTCATAGACCATGAGATGGTTCTTTTGCCAACTGAGCTAAGAATTGGTCTATACACACCTTTTAAGCACTTGCTCAAGGCAATCAAGGGCTTACTCAAACATAGCGTCATAGGTGGAAAAGTCATCCATGAAGACTTCGACCTCACTACTGATTAGCTATTGAAAAATGCTCAGGAAAAAGCGCTGGAATGTTGAAAGGGCATTGCACAGACCAAATTGCATCTTTTGATATGCAAAAGTCCCCCAGGGACTCATGAATGTTGTTTTGGCCTAATCATATAATGCTATTTGAGTTTGGTTATAGCCATTATAACATCCAAAAAGCTGTAGAAATAATGCCTAGAAATCATGTCTAACACTTTGTTCACAAATGGCAACGAAAAATGATCTTTATAGGTTTCCATGTTCAACAGCTTGAAGTCAATACACATCCTCCACTTGCCATCTTTCTTTGGCACAATTATAAGTGGGCTAACCCACTCACTATCTGCAATTGGATAGATGAACCTTGCCTTGAGGAGTTCTTCAATTTTCTCTTTGATGATTTGCTTCAAGCTAGGGTTTAGTCATAGCTACAGTTGCCTCTTTGGCTTGATGGAAGGATCAATATAGATGTGATGTTGGCATATCCTAGGATCAATCTCTATGAGTTTAAAATATAACCAAGCAAAGCCTGTTGGCCATTTGTTGACCACACTCAATAGCATCTTTTTCTGCTCAAGAGTAAGATTAGCATTAATTATCATTGGCTTGCCATTTTTCAAAAATGCATACTCCATGCCAACAAGTAGATTTTTCAACTCTAGGGGTTCTTGTTTAAAATTTTCAAGGATTTCCAACTCTTCCCAATAAGTATCATCAAGTTCATCATCAAAGAGTTGGTAATTAACTTGCTCTAGTTCATCCATGCCTTCAACATAGGCACATGTTAAGCTCTCAATTGGTTCCATGCAAATTGTGCTGCTTTCAAAATCAACTATCAACCACTGGGTGCCCTCCTATTTTTTGGTTGCTGTGTACAAGCATCTTTGAATTTCATACTCATTTGCACACGATCTACATGCTTTGATTGATGTGCTTTTGATAGACCATAATTTCTACACATAGTTACACCTTGTATCACTATACATGATGCATGGAACTCTCTTCCTCTCAATCTTTCCAAAAGCATTTTCTTTGAGAATTTCTAGGAAAAGATCTCTAATTCCCAAGCGTGCATTAGTAGTGCTTAGCCAAGCCCTTCCCATGATGATTGGGAAGTTTCCTTTGCAATTGTTAACACAAATCACTAGGAAACTGGTAGGATATGACCACCTATAAATAGTGGTCACAATGTCCTCCACTAATCCCAAGCGAACAATGATGGACTAATCTACCAACTCAAGAAAAATGTTACTCTTCTTGAGTGGAGGTATGTTCCAAGCTTTGTACATCTCATGAGAAATTAGATTGACACCAAAACTTGAATCTAGAAGAGCTTTGCAAGGCTCATTTTCCACAATTTAAAGGTAAATAAGAGGGCTTTCTGGATCAAATAGTTTCTTGGAAAGATGGCCATCTTTGATCCAATTAGTTATAGCATGGGTTAGCATGATGGTATGCACTTTGGGAAGTGTTTGGTTTGAAGGGGACTTGAGTGGATTGGATGTAGAGGATGAGGAAGAAGTAGCATTATCAACTACATGAGCTTGTGAGGGTTTTGTAAGACTGTTGGTTTAGAAAAATTATCTTTTTTTGGGTATGGGTTCTAAACCACTCAACTAAGGAGCCAACTATAAGTGAACAACCCTAGCAGCATTATGTTGTTGTAGTTGGGCTAGAACTTCTCCTTGCATGGAAAGAGCACATGGTAATTAGGTTTAGGATGGAAGGACATGAGCAAAAAGATGAGGAGGGTGATCAGGATATGGGGACTTCCCTCTTGGAGATGGAGAATGAGCTCTATAGTACTTCAAAAGGTAGTAGTGATGTTAGAATGAGGCATCACTTGAAGAGTCATGTGAAGACATGGGTTGCTGAAGATAGTACCCATATGGATCTTGCTGCTTATAAGGGTACTACTATCTAGGTGGTGGCATCCCCCATGTCTATGGGTGCTACCACTGATGATACTACTCATATGGTTGTGGTGGAGCTCCACGTGGGTAATAAGCTTGTTGTTGCTAGTGGAACTACCTGGGATTACCTTGAGGACAAGGCAATCTTCTGGGTGCTTGCCTTTTGGCCAATCTGGGATTTAGAGTGTACACCCCAGATTCCTACAAGTGTGAAAAAATAGGGCAACATCCCTTAGGATGTTCATATTGGCAAATGTCACATCCACCATCATCATCCAATGTACATTCCATAACCTCTTCAACTGTAGTAACCTTGCCCTTCCCCTTTGGTGGACATGTTCAGCTTTCTTCCTTCTCCTATGGTCACGATCACTACTTTACCCTTTGAATTCCTTTGTAATTTTTAGAGTTATATGGAAATTTTCATCCAACGAGTCTCACATTTTATCTACCTTAGTCAGAATTTCATAGACAAATTTTTGGTTCTGCAAGGTTTCTCCCTACACCACTTCATCAAGTGATGCCTCCTCCTCCTCATCAAAAAACTAGACTTTCCTTTTTCTAATGGAAGGATTCTAATTGTATTCCTCTACACTTTCTCTTTTTCTAAGCTCTCCTTCTTCTTTTGCAACCTGCTTAATGAGCCTTTGGATCTAATGGGCTCTAAGTTCTAATATTCTCCCTTAGGCGTAGACCCCAAGAGTTCTCCACCTTTCTAATCGAAGTCCATCTATGATATGGTGAAGTTGCTTCCTTTGAGAATAACCATGGCTAGGACATCTGTGCAAAAGAGAATAATACCTACCCATGGCTACGTCCAAGGCTTCATGTGTTCCTTGTCGCTAACCTTAAATCTACTTTCTCAAGTTGGACACTCAAGAGTATGCCTAATATATGTCATTAAACAACTCAAGCATCGTACTCTATCTATGAATTGATTTCAGTTCCAAAGAGTGGTACCAACTTTCTACTTCTTTTATGAGTGTCTTGGGAAACAACTTAAGTTTTTTCCAATCATTTTCTATGTTCTACAAGGCACAAGCATTATGAAAGGCTTGTAAATGGTTCTATAGATCTAAATTTTATCCCCCCTCAAACTTGGGGATATTACTCATATCCAACCACTTTATTTAGTTATCTTTCACATGCCTTGTTGGAATTCTGACTACCTCAGCAATGTTCAGCAAGTTTTGAGTTATGAGCAAATGCTCATCATAGTCATGGCCTTTGTGATGGCCATGGTGCCTATGATTTCCTCTACTATCCCTTCTCACGTGGTGGTGGGCCTCCCTTGAATGCCCACGCCTCTAATCTCGATCATCTTGGTGGGTTCTATGATCATGATCATTTCTATCCCATTGATCACCTCCATCATGATCATGCCCTCTGTGGCTTTGATATGAGCTTGAGGAGGAAGAAGATGATGATGAAGGTGAAGAGGAAGGAGGACTAGCACCACAGTGCTTTCCACCCCTCTTTAATGATCACGACCACGATCATCATCATGATCCCTATCCCTGCCCCTGCTGTGACTCCCACCTTTAGATCCCCCATGATCATGGGATCGATTCTTGCCTAAACCATGATTTTTTATAGTGGATTGTAAATTCTGGTTCAAGCCCCCTTCACCGTAATCAAGGGGAGGAGAGTTTGTGTGTTGAAAATCCTTAAAGAGGGGATCCTCATCATCTCTTTGATTCAATAGTAACAAGAGGTTATTAAACTATTTCCCCTTTGCAGCTTCATAGCATTTCTCCTATTATTGATCCCTTTCCCTATTTTGTTTCAGTGGGACAATAGTCCCAATATTCATGTTCTTGCACAACATATTCATCGTTTTGATCCTAGATGCCTAACCTCTTAAGAGTTTAGCACAGCATCCCAAGAACTAATTGGTCGAGTGGCAACACAACATTTCCCACCATATCTCTCCACCACAGCTACTCATCTTGATGCAGAATGAAGGTGAAATTAGGCACAAACTCATCTAGATGAGTAAATACCACTATGCATTCTTGGGGCACTAGCTATTTTGATCCATCGGGCCTATGAGAAGAAGACATTTTTGTTTAGAAGAAAAATAACAGTGTACTATAATTATAATAATTATTATTATTCAAACAATTATAACTTTAGGATTCATTTCAACAATCTTAAATAATTTTCACTAAGTCCTAGATAGCGCACGTCACTAACTAAATGTCCTCAACAACGGCACCAATGATGAGCAGCAAGTAGACCCTATGCCCAACTATATGAATCACAAGCATTTACGCACAATCCAGTTGAATTCCAAGGACTTCGAGGTTTCTACATACACTAGTTTAGGAGGTGAATCAATTGTTGCAATCGCTCTCTTCCTAGTTACACTTGTGAGTACAAGGGTATGGTTAAGTATAACTAAGGCATATGATTTTTATCATTTTTATGTTCTAAGTCGCCTAAGAATATAGTATAACGAATAAGATAATTAATTACTAAATTAATCTAACAACTAGCTAACACTTAATTAATCCTAACATAAGCATCTATTCCCACTTGCCGTACACATCCTAAACACATATAACACTACTGGGTTACCAAACGTTAAGCATTACTAGGATTACCAAACATTACACATATGCTCGAAGTGGTTGTACTTATGTGTTTTAATTAATCGCTATTTAATCTAGCTTAATTAATTACTTAATTACTTAAAACATTAAAGGAAATTGCTTAAAATATTAAATGCATAAAGGAGACAACTAATCTATTTCAAAGTGCTACAAGGTTTATCAGAAAGCTCATCTTTATTGCTGCACACACTAAAGTGCTCAAGTACAACTGTGCTTGAATAAAGATCTGTCACTCTTTGACTCCTACTATGGGCACTTAGAAAATATTCTAACTTTCAAGTAGAAAAACTACTAGAGCTTCGCTACAACTATGAAATCTGATGTCATAAATGTAGCGGAAAGCACACATTTATAGGTGGAAACATGGTGCCCCGTCGATGGGTACACGTCAACAGGTCAAACCCTGTGTCAACGAGATCACATCGATGAACCATTTCATCATAGGATTTGGAACATCTAGCCTATAAACAATCAATAGAAAATCTTGTTTAAATAGGTGTGGGGTTTTTGGAGCTAGTCCAAATTTTCCTTTCTTCTATGATCTCTACTTTAGAATGCTTTGTCCTTTCATTGTAGGTTACAACACCTTTCTAACACCCTTCATCCATGTCCTTTTTGCAGCA